>JAIUZE010002387.1:0-108030 GCA_022085475.1 Heliosperma pusillum | reverse complement strand
TCTCCTTAGATTAGGAGGAAGGGAGAACTAGTCTCTCTTTTCTCATTTTCTTCTTCTTTAGTCTTTAGTTCTTAGTTTATTTCTGTCCATTTCACATTAAAACTTTAGCTTAGATTAATAGGAATTTCAATCTTTGTAGTCTACTTTGTTGGGTTCAAGTGTTGTAATTCAAGGATCGTTTATTATGTGCAAGGATTTTCTATTATTGTTATCATTATCGTCATTGATCGTCATATAGGTATTTCTGTTTTATCCCTTGTTTAATGTCCTTTATTGTTTTCTATTTGATTGTTAATTTCCATACATATTGTCTTAGATTCATTTATTATCGTTATAATTGCAATTTCATTTCTTAGATTATCAATTAGCGTCGTCATTATCGCCATATAAAGAGTCAAAATCAAATAAACATGTTTATCCTAGTTTTCATTGTTAATATCATTTTAGATTTAGACATTATCATGAGTAAGTAGTCACCTTTCTAGGGTGTAGGGTAGCCATGTTAGATTGATTAAAAGATGTTAATTGGATAAAAGAAATTGTGCCTTTAAAACGTTGTGTCTATGCATGTTTGGATTGTAATGATAGTTAACGACTTCTGGCCGGAAATCATCGACTAAAATGGAATTCTTTTCCAAGGTAGACATACGCGAATTGAATAGACAAAGCATGACATGGTAGATTAAGACCTAGTAAATCGCCTAAAAAGCCTGCTAGACCATCTGATCTATGATTGTAATGAACACATCATTCTTACGAACTCACAATGAATTATTTGCATGTTCCATATCCAATTGCATCAATATATCAATCTACATGTGTGAACCTACTTCCCTAGATGCTTCTCATCACTTGCTTTATTGTTTTCATTTGTTTTTAATTTGTTTTCATTTATGCTTTATATTAGTTTAGACATCAAAATCCCAAAACCCAGATTTTTGTTAGATAAAACCCAATTGCGAGACATTTCACATCTTATAGGAAACACTATCTCCCTGAGGATCGACCCCTACTTCCCTAATCACATTAATTTGTTATTAGCCTAGTCTGGATAATTTATCTTTGCATCGGGCTTGCGACAGGCCTGATCATATGCACACCTTGTGACATTACTAAATTCACTTAAATAGTTTTGCATTTTAATTTTTTTCTGAAATCAAAATATTATAAGGTGAAATACATAATGTGATAAGATGTCAATATAAAATATTTTGAAGTAATATGCTAAGAAAATTAAAAATTTATATTGTACTTGTATTGCACGAATTTCTAGCTTTTTTTTTGATGACATTCTTTTTAAGGAACTTTTTATTCTGATGTAATAGCTTTTTTAACATTCCTTAATATAAAAACTCTGTTTTTTCTAGCTTTTCTATTGGCTTTTCCTTTTATGGTATGTTTGGGAACCTTGAATTGGAATTAAATTCTGCAATTAAGACATTTTAAGTGTTTGGGAACGCTAAGAATTTGGAATAAGAATTGGACTCAATTCCTTAACAATTCCAAGCTAGTTAAAATTTGGGTCTCTCAAAATCCTACCATATAGTAGTCATTTCAATTCAACACTACTTTTTTATGCATTTTTTTTCCAATCGCAAATATTTTTCGTCACTATTTATTTTCATGATGATTTTGACCCATACACGCCCCGCCCAATTCCAATTCCATGAGTTTCCCAAACGGGATTGAGAAATTGGAATCCGGAATTGATTTCCAAACGAATTTTTGGAATTAAATTTGGAATTGAATTCAAACATTTTGATTTCTACAATTCTAATCATGAAAATGAAATCAATTTCGCGTTATCAAACGCTCCATTAAGGAACTTTACAAGAATTTCTATTCCGTTAGTGGTATACCTTAATTTCTCTGAGAATTTAATTTGTGTATGTACATTCCTTGCTATGAAAACTCATATATTATACATGACAATTATTTTTTAGGAAAATTATCAATATGGGTGCCTGAGGTTTGGCCTAATGTCAAAATGGGTGCCTAAGGTTTGCACAATCTCAATTTGGGTACCTCAGATTTGATTGTAGTTTCAATTTAGGTACCCAAGGTTTGGTTAGTTTCACTTTAGGTGCCTAAAATTTGGTTAGTTTCACTTTAGGTGCCTAAGGTTTGAACTTACTATTTTGAGTATTTTTACTTAAAATAAATTTTTCTTTTAATAACCTAATTAGTAATGTTATATTAATATTTTAATAACCTAATTATTCATGGTAGTTCTCGATTTAAGGTCGGATAATTTAATTCGAAGTCTTATTTAACGTCGCCGGTTATAAAATGAGATCACTCGATCTACACAATGACGGAGTCAAAAAACGTGTGTTGAAATTTAACGTGTTTGCGGCAACTTTGTGAGATTATCATCAATTTTTACCGGATTCCGTGTTTTTTTTTTATAAGGTAAGAAAATTACCGTATTTTGTGTTGTGTGTTGGTTTTTTAACTTTTTGGTTTGAGAATTAGGATACTGCTTGCAACACAAAATTTCAATACAATTTTTTTAAATGGCAATTCCATACAACATGTAGCAATTAAGTTTGTGCACTCTTGTGACACTAAATATTGGTGGAGCCGAGAAACTGTTAAGTACAAGCGATGCCATGTTATTGAATTATAGCCTCTTCAAGTCTACAACTAACTCAAAATTTCAATTTTACGGTTATTCTCTCTTAAATTAAAACATGTAGATATGTCTTAAGATTAGAACGGATAAAAAAATAGATTATCACTTAGATAAACGACACAATATTATATATCATTTTTTTTGTGTAATATATTATATTTTTACGGTTATTCTGTCTTAAACTAAAATATGAGGATACAATTCAATATATAGACTCGACAACAAAATCATTTATAGATAATATCATGACTAGTCATTAAAATATTCAAAACAATTATGTCAAATTTTTTCCCAAAAAAAATTGAACACCTTACGAATTAATATATTAAGCAAAATATAATAATATAAATACATATATTTTTCGGAGAAAATAAAAATCATTTGTTAAAATATTATCTATACTTTATAATTATAACACAATAATTATCAAGACTATTGAGATATTTTAATATTCTACATTACTTATTAGGTTAATAAAAAAAATATTATTTTAAGTAAAATTACCCAAAATCGTAATTGTATTAGTTCAAACCTTGGGCACCTAAAGTGAAACTAACCAAACCTTGGGCACCTAAAGTGAAGGTAACCAAACCTTGGACACCTAAAGTGAAACTAATCAAACCTTGGGTACCCAAAATGAAACTACAATAAAACCTGAGGTACTCAAATTGAGATTGTGCAAACCTTAGGCACCTGTATTGAAATTAGGCCAAACCCCAGGCGCCCATATTGATAATTTTCCTAAAAATTCTTAATCATCCGGAATATTTTAGCTACTTATTTAAAAACATTAAACTTTGACAAAGAAATTTACCGATGAATCGTTTAAAAATCGAAAAAAAAAAACACCATAGTTATAACTTATACTAGAATATAGCAAATATAGTAGATCAAAAAAATTTGTAAAACAAAACATACTCTGAAGGCTTAGGAATCGTAAGGTCTTATATTATTTGGTGAGTTTTTAGGTTAATTAGTTACTGCTTTCTTAGGGGCCAATCCATAATAATTTGGGCTAATTATTATTTACATTTACTTAATCTCGAGATAATTTTTTTTCCACTCCCGTGTATTAATGTAGAAAATTTCTCTTTAATCCTTATATCGGTTTTACGGTAATACTAAAATCCTGTTATATACATCGATAATTCGATATATTTAATTACCTTCAAAATAATTTTGTAATTAATTTTTCAATTTAATTAAATTGATTCTATAAAAATATATGTATATCATATATTATACGGAGAATTCTGTTTGCTTATTTTAAAAACAACCCGAGCACTTCTTTTTTTGCACGGGTTTAAAACTAGTAAGTCTTGATTAAGCTAAGTACAATAACACACCACACACGAATAAATTGAAGGAATATTTTACATGCTTCAAACCAATATTTCTTATATATGTTCTAATTATTTATTAATTTTTATCTTTAATTACATACTCCGTATTTTTTATAAAGAATAAAAGAAGATAAATAAATAACTAAGAGGGAAGTAAATAAAGAACTAAGGATATTTGCGTACCTTGAAGTTAAGTTCTCTAATTTGTGAGTTTGGAAGTCAATATAAACTTTTCATTCCTTAGCTCCCAATATCTTCTTGAATTCCTCGATCAAACACATCTATTTTAAATCATTGAAAGACTCAAAAGAGGATATATAATTAAAGTCTTTAAAGATGTGAATATCTCAACTTTCCTTTTGATTTTGTGAAATTATAAAAGAATTCTAAAACGTGATCTTATGGTCAATATGTATGCAACGTTAACTTCTTGATGTCTTGTACGGAGTAACGACTTTTGAGTATTGAAGATAAGATTTTGCACGTTTATTTAATTATTATTATTATTATTAAATACTATCTGTCAGAAAATACGGTTACAAGTAAGTCTTGGAAAAGGCAGTAAAGCAAACAACAAGAAAATAGGTATATGGAGATAGTATATGATTATCCACAAATTGTTATATAAGATCATTTTATGTACTCCCTCCTATTCGGGATAACTTTCTCCATTCAAGAATATATAAAAAATTAAGGGTGGGAATTAAAAAAGGTAAAATATTGTGGTGGGTGAGCTGATTGGAGAGAGTGAATGTATTGTGTGGTAATTGTAGGATGAAGTGGTTAAAATAATTATTGTTGTGAGGTAAGGTGATTAAAATAAGATAAAGTATGAGTATTGTGGGGTATTGTTGTGGGGTACTGTTGTGGGGTAATGTGATTAAAATAAGTATAAAAGTTTACCAAAAAAGAAAAGTGGGAAGGTATTGTGAATAGATGAAAATGGAAAGGAGGAATGTTATTGTGAATAAGAGGAAGTATAAGACAAGCCCAATTACAAAGAACTCAATAAAATTAATTAATCTAAAATTAATTAATCTCCTATATGGTAAAAAAATAAGATATGCTTAAATTTTTCTCGTCTAAAACACAGACTCAATTTAGATATAATCTCTATATACTTTCTTATTCAGATTTAATCCCTTATATATTTGCCTATATACAATGTGAATGACTTTTTCAACCCTATTTAATTTGAAGTCAGAAAATTCATCTATTAAGTTTTTTTGATAAAAAATTCATTTTACTTTGTAAGATAAGTTGTAGCTAAAATATATGCTATTAAAAAATAAAAAAATAATATTAACCTAATGTTTTATTTTGATAACCTAATGTTTTATAATGATAACCTACTTATTTAAATGTGTCAGTATTACTCATAAGATTAATCGAGTTATTAAAATAAAATTAAAATACAAATATAATAAAATGATTAGTTTGGGTTATCCTCCTATTGAGCCAGTCATATGCTATAGGAAGGTCCTATAAAAGAGCTGCTGATGATTATATATAGTAAACTAATTTTTGTGTCTGATCTTAATCTTACAACGGGGTCGCATCATCGCAATCGCAAGTGAGACTTGGTGAATACGGAGTATGACAATACTAAGTGGGCTAGAGTGCTAGACCATGTTCACATATAGTATCGTGATGGGCTGGACCATGTTCTACGTTTGAGGTCCACACAATTTATACGTGTTGATGAAGCAAAATCCATACATATTCCCTTATTTAGTCCACGCCCCTGATGTTCGCCGTATTAATAGGGTTTGTGAATTGTGACTGCAACAATAATTGATTCACTTTTTTTTTTTTTTTTTCTAACTCTCTCAATCTTCTGATTATATTTTTCCAATAATATTGCTTGAAGATGGTCTAAGAACAAGTGATAATTTAGGGTGTTCCATTGCTTTCTTTAGGGTGTCCGCTGCTCTGAAAAACACCCTATGCTACAACATACATCCGCCACTAGTCGTATGCACACTATCAAAATCATAAGATTATAATTACCCGTGGTTTATGTAGTCCTATTTAACTATAATTCTTGTATTATTAATTTATGATATTATTTTTTTTTCTTAAACTACTTACAAACCTACTCTTTTATTTTTGACGTTTTTTTTTTTTTTTATCAAATCTTACCTTAATCTACTTTAACCAAAATATCTATTCTACTCCCCATTAACTATTGATGTGCTAAGAAAATCTATAGGTGTCAGCTACTCCCGATTTAGTTAACTTAAATTGGACTAACTTTTCCTTTTATGTCGAACGTGTTAGGATTTTGTCTATTATTGGTAGGGCTCTAGTCCTCTACAACTATTAACATTCAACTTTTATACCGTACGAATTAATTGGGAATGTATCGCTACTTCGCTAGAAATTGCCTTTAATGCTTGATGTATGCATGAGACACTATAATTATTTCGGAAAATTATCACGGTACCTTCCAACTTTGACGTTTTGCCTGAAATATTCAAAAATTTTACTCGAAAAACTTTGAGTGACCATAACTCGGGTTTACAAACTCGGAAAATGACGATTTTTTTTTTCAAATCGTTCATCTTTCCGAGAGCTACGATTTGAAAAAAAATTTAGTCGTATTTGGATTCCGTGGTTATGAGTTTTTGGATGTCAACGTTTTTTTTACCGAACAAACTTTGAGTGGCCATATCTCTTGGTCACGAGTTCAGAACTCGTTAATTTTTTTTCTTTTCAAACTCGGAAAATGACGATTTTTTTTTTCAAAGTTTTTTTTACCCGAAATATCCAAAAATTTTACTCGAAAAACTTGGGGGTAACGTGGGAATTTTCCTTTATTATTTTATCTAATTGATAAAGTAAGGATTTACACAAATTCTTCAATTAAGACGGGTCGGATTTCCTCTCACAAGAAAGCAAGTGGAAGGGCAAGTGGTGATCCATTTAGTTTTCCAATTGTCCTAGTTTTAAACCCCGTGCAATAAACGCACGGGTCGTAATAGGGGGATATCATTATACCTATAGCATATAAATGAGCGTGATTAATTGTTCATTACCGGTTTATCGTGAACAGACCTCAATTTGAGACATAACTTACAATGCAAATTATGTTACAAAGTGTATGAGTAATCTATCACTTTACAACAATAACTCTCATTTAAGACGGGTTAAGTCCGTGCCCAAGAGATGATTGACGTTAAGGTTGCAATTGAAAAATTTGCCCACGAAGAAAACATTCATGGGCCGCCAACATACAATATGGACTTAAAGAAGATCATTAGTGGGCCAGGCTCAGCTGCAATCCAGTTGGTTGAGTGTGCTGCTCCATTAAGGCTACATGAAAAGTTTTGGGCTCTTACTCTTTACTTCATCATCTCCTTAATACGTATCAAACAAAATTCCGCGTAAATATATTTTCTCTTAAACATTGGGAAGAAATTGAAATATTTTTCTCACTTGTAAATGGGGTACAAAGAACAAATGTGAGAAGTGGAGTTAAAGTAAGGGAGCTTAATATAACGGTATAATGCTAAAGTTAGATCAATTAACTTTCTAAGTATAAAAACCAATAATGTAGATTGATTATATTTCTATTCAGTAGATAAGATCGATAATTTAATCATTGTGTGTGATTATACATATGCTTAAGTTAATTACTTATTTTACCATTTTTACTTCGATTTTGGGGTTATATAATATGTTTAATCCTAGAGCATGATCGTTAGATAAATTACATATCATTAGTCTTATATTGACCTATAGAGTAGTTTTATGTAAATTGAGACTTTAAGTTTAACTAAAATAAATGTCCATCTATCAATTTTTTTGTTTCTGTGTTCTATTTATAGACTAATTTAACAATCAAAATCTTAAATATGATATAGAGTGATATTTTAATTTGTTAAATTAGAAAAAAAAAAGATTATTACTCACTCAAATGACTAAGTAATAATTTGTTTAAAAAAAAGGAGTAATTCGAAAAGAAAAATATAAAAGGTTGCTTTTAAAAGATATTTAGTTTTCCCTTTTTACTTGGTCCTACAAGTTTTTAAAGGAGTATATGAATTGTTGATTTCCATTTATTAACAATATTAATTCATAAATGTTGTTATTCTTTTTAAAAATCAATCTGGGGCAATAATTAGTTAATGTTGAAACTTTTATTATATATACTATATAAATTAAAATAGTTCAGTTTAATTTAGTTGGTTATAATCTTGTTCAATAGACCGATAAGGTTGATAATTCGTTGTATGTGATAATATTTTAACACCTCGAACCAAGGTTTGGGTCGAAAAGTGTTACTCACGCTATCCAGGCGGCTGTGTAATTGGCCTATAAATAAACACGCTCCTTTCCAAAGCAGTTTGTCGCTCGCTCATGTGCATCTCAAGAACATTCCCAGTAAGTTATTCATCTTAAGACTACTCCTAGTCCAGTGCACTTATTAACTGCAGGTTTGAGCTCACTTGTCCTTTTATTTGCTCTTTATAAGAGAGATGAGTCCATCTTAAGCTTGCGATAGGCCGTCCTATCACAAATGAGAATTTGTGTATTGCGTATCATGCAAAACAAGAGTAAGTGTATTGACATTTCAATAACATGGCCCTTCCATCACTTCAGGGCTTCTGGTGCATGTGTTTGACAAAAACAAGAGCCACTTCACAACTTTTTCTTTAGTCAACTCCTTATACTATAATTCCAAGTTTGACAATATGTTCTCTTTCTTTGCTACTCCCTCTTATTCTCAATATTCTTCCCTATTTTCTTTTCGGTCCATTCAGGTTTTCTTCCCTATTTCTATTTTTGGCCTATCTTAAACCCACTAGTGTACTATATTAATATAATAAACCCACTAATGTACTAATTTTAACACCTTCTCTCCAATTACTTAGGTCCACTAGTGTACTATATTGTTTTTTATTCCTACCCTTAATCCTTGTGCAAATATCAAAAGGGAGGAATATGGAGAATAAGAGGGAGTATTTGTTACCTTCTCTTCACTTCCTTGAACGTTAAGGCAGCTTCATTGGACCCTTTTGGTTTTGGTCTTCCCATTTTTGCTCCTCATTTTCATTCACATTTGTCACATTATTTCATTCACATATTGGAAATCTCAAGAAGACAGTTGTAATAACATTCATTTAATAAAATTTCCCAAGTTTCAGAATTTCATACAAACACCTTTAATTTGTACAAACTACAAAAATTCTTCTAAATACAACTTATTTCCTCTATGCCATCTCAACATGTCTATACACCTTAAAAAAACTCTCAAATTAATAGTAATACTTCTATTATGTATATTTATACTTACATCTCTTTTACATAATTTGTTGCATAAATCAAAGGTACAAAACCCATTATTATCCTCCAAAATCCATACAGAAAGGTCTGGATTTGAGTCGAGTAGGATTGCCAGGGTGGTAAAGCTCATCAGCTTCTCAAACTTGTCCTCGTATAAAGGCTTAGAATGGCTAGTAACGTGGTACCACCAACATATACATATACATAGTGATAATAATGCAAAGTTAAGGAGGTGCAGAAAAATGATGGAAGATACTCAACTATATGACTTCACACCCTTCAAGAGACACCACCGGAAAAATGTTCCTGTAGAACCGGAGTTCGATCCGGTTTATGGTGTCGATCAACGTGCGGTTCCAACCGGTCCGAACCCATTGCACCACTGATTATTAATCAAAGGTCTCATTATTTTATTTTATTTTTGTCAGTCTGTAGAGTTTTTTTTTTCATTTATTTTTGTCATTTTTCATGTATTCATATACGAGTAGTATATTGTTAAATCATAAATAAAGTGAGAGCTGATAGATGAACCATCTCAACCAAAACCTTAAGGTGATGGTTGAGGCCCATATATTATAGTTATATTCTATTATGCCCCCTCACTCGAATGCCCATTGGGCTTGAAGAGTGGTTGGTTAGTGCACATGCCCCCATACCATGTGCCGGGTTTTTCCACTTGGTGAGGTTGTGAGATATTGGAGGCTGCCAGGGTTTGAACACGTGACCTTCGGTCACTCTGGCTCTGATACCATGATAGATGAACCATCTCAACCAAAACCTTAAGGTGATGGTTGAGGCCCATATATTATAGTTATATTCTATTAAGAGCATCTAAGGACTAATCCAGTTCATTCCTGTTTGATAATGATCAATATAGTGTATTGATTATTGATCATTTACGTACATTTAATAACAAACAATTTATATTGAAGAAAAATAATTTTATATTTACGTTGGCATTTCCTTTTTATTTTTCTCACTACACTTGAATAGTTACATAATTATATACCTATATCGATCATTATATGTATCTATGATCGAGGTCAAATTCTGTCAGCCTTTGTAATTCATTTACACCGAATAAAAAATAATAATTATATGTATTTGTGATTGTTGTTTGTGTTCGTAATTCGTATATTATTTTCTTCTGTTCTTAATGTGGAATGCATTAGGATTTTTGATTTCTTTTATTTAGAAAATGATTATGTTAAATAATGCAGCCAGCCAAGGCTACATTCAGAATCAATTAGCCATAAAAGGAGTAACCTCTTACCTTATTACGTGGTTAACTCTGTCCTCTTTTTATCAATGTGAGACACTCGCATGTGGCCATGTGGATATTTATATGTGATTTCTGCGGATTATATCTCCAATTGGTATTTTAATTTCTTGTGACTACAAAATTACTGTATTAAATACATCTGGTTTAACACGTCATCGTGCCATCATGGCTTAATCAATAAGAACAGTCTTAAATTCTATATTTCATTACTAAAAACGGTAATTAAATTTTCCATTTATTAAGTTTTGCGGCAAAATTATACCTGGGATAATAAAAATAATTCGAAATTTATATTATCCTTTCTCAGAACAGTAATTTATTTGATAGAATGATTGTCTCGATTCATTTGTTGAGCACTTTTTATTATTCTTATTACTCCATAATTATTAACTCGTATTATCATTATTATAAGTTATAACCACCGTGTTTTTCCACGCTCTCCTGGAATTTGGGTATTCTAACACATGCAAGTACTTACGTACACCAAGTTCTATATGTATTATACGGGGATTACTAATATGTGCGCATATACTCTTACGCTTTTTCAAATACCAAACTACGAAACTCTAAAAAAACTGCGAATATAACTTAGTAATTTACATATGCAATACCAAAAATACCAAATATGTATATCATTATTATGAGTATTTTTTAAGTGGTTTACAAAGTAGGAAAAGAGCAGTTGAGACGGCACGTCAAATAGGAGAGAAAATAAGGATTAAAGATGAGATTTGATTAGATTAGTTGTTCTTTTATTATGGGTTAGTGAAAAGCGTTGACTTTTTCTATGGAGGGAGGAAAAATATGTCATAATGTGCACATGTATGTTGAGTGACAAATGGTATGTTGATTTCCCTTTAAAAAAATTGAACATTAATTAGAAAAATCAAAGAGAGATCAAGTATATCAAGAGGGCGGGTTTGGGGATATCGGACTAGTTATCGAAGCCGAATCAATTATACAAATTACAAAGTTACACCACCACACAAGAAGGCATGCAATGCTAAATAAAGCTTCATTGTTCTCGCATTCTGTAAAGAGTAGTGATTTGTAATCGCATCAACAACTTCATTTTCGGACCACTTCTTAAATACGACGATATTCATAAAAAAATGAGTCCTTTAATTGTCTCCCACACTACAAAAAAATGTTAGCAAGAGGGATACACGATGTAGAAATCGCGTCAATGATATTCACGACATTGACAGAATCAGAGCTAATGATAAAGTTAGCGATAGACCATTATTTGACAAACTTAATACCTTCCCTAAAAGCAAGAATTTCATTCAATAATTAAAAAGAGTGTTAGAGCAAGTTGGGGAAACGATCACCCACAAATCCACAATTTCATAGCGTTTCTTAAAATGCATCTATCAAGAGTTAGAAAAGGGGGAGATAAAACATAGGGTCGCCTCGATCGACATGGGCGGATTTAGGGGCTTGGGTATCTATGATATATATGCATATAGTTGTTGTAGCAGAGTTATGTATCCCACGGTTTAAGATGATGGTTGAGTCTCATATATTATAGTAATATTCTATTACGCCCCCTCACTGAAATGTTTATTGGGCTTGAAGAGTCGTTAGTGCACATGCTACCTGCCTTCATACCATGTGCTGGGGTTTTCATTTGGTAAGTTTGTAAGATATTGAGTACTGTTAGGGTTTGAACTTGTGACCTTCGATCACACTGGTGACTCTGATACAATAATAGATAAACATCTCAATCAAAAACTTAAGCTGATGATGGTTGAGACTCATATATTATAGTTATATTCTATAAAAACTAAGAAAAGTAGAATTTATTAGTTGAGTTTGGTTGGTGGGCGTTAACATGTTTGCGATTGTTGATGGTCTTATATAAGCATCTTTAAGAACATGAGAGGATACAAACTTTATTTTAGTGACTCCCAATTTTCAATAAGAAATTATATGAGGTAACTGTTACTTCCAAATGTCTAAGATTAAATGAGACACGAACGCAATGTCGCAATGCAAGCATCAGGAATTAGGATGTATAGACACTTACAGATATTGTACCCATAATAATCCTAAACAATTTAGTCTTTAATAGCCCATTGTTAATGGGCCATTCGATCGTATTTCATGGATGATGTCAATAAATGAGTCTTTATCTTCGTAGGGGTGGTCAATAGGGTGGGCCAGATCGGCTTGATCCTCCCACCGGGTCACTTATGGCCTGCTTCGTCCGGCATACTGCTGCCTTGACCCGCCCTCTATCTCGGGCTGGTTACGGGTTCCCCATGTCGAGGTCGCCCCCCCAAAACCTGAACCCGCTCTAATCTCAGCCCAAACCCGCTTGGCCCGCCCGCACCCTATCTCGACACGGTTTTGACTTTTGAGCCCCCCACACCAAGCCCGGCCTGGCCCGGCCCGCGTGCTTGACCAACACTATATCTTAGTACTTGGTTGATTAAAAATGTGTTTTTGACATGCCTTAAAACTTCATTTGCGAGAATGAAATAAACGTGAGACGTCAAAGTTATCGAGCTATGATACCATATTATTGCATTATGAGAAATTAATTTCTATTTTTTTTTTGAGGAAAAAACTAAAATTATTATTTTTTAAAAATAGATATGATATCAGCGGATGCAATGTCGTCGACAATCTCTATGGGACAACCGGACAACAGTCAACCCTAGAGCTGGCAAGTCTAACCCGACCCGAGTGACCTGACCCGAAACCCGAGCAAAACCGACCCGACCCGAGAATACTGCAACCCGAAACCGACCCGACCCGATGACGACCCGAAAATCAGTGACCCGAACCCGACCCAGACCCGACCCGACATTGACCCGACCCGATATTGACCTGATTAAATTGACGCCCTGACAATTATTAACCTTAATAATGATCAAAATGAAAGTGATTTATTGTTTAAATTGATATGTTTGACTTAATAATGAATTAATTAAACCATATAATAATTTAAAACTAGATTTAATGGAAAAAATATTGAAGTATTGCGATAAAATAACCGGACCCGATTACGGCCCGACCCGACCCGATGTATCATTTGGCCCGAAAATGACCCGACCCGATAACGACCCGACCCGAAAGGGTTGTTTGACCCGATACGACCCGAACCCGATATGACCCGACCCAAACCCGACCCGACTGACCCGATTACCACCCCTAGTCAACCCATATACTAGTGGTGTAATCTGAAGGCATTAGAAAGATGAGCTATGCGTTGTGTTGCCTCGTTCCCTTCTCTACGAATGAATTGAAGTCACATTACCAATGGTGGATCATGGATGTAAGGGGTTAGCAAGGGTGATTGACCCCCCGACGGATGAAAATTTTAAAGTTTTTATTTAAAATTTTCAAGTGTACTTTAAAAAATTAGTTTTTCCTCTCCTAAGTTCAATTCCTGCCACCACTGCACATTACTAAAATTTTGAATAAAGTATTTCAGTAACTTGCTCAATAAACTTTGCTTGTCAACATACTCCCTTCGTCCGGTCATTTGTTGTCCTTTCATTTTGGCACAAAGACCAAGGAAAATGTTGGGGACCATTTATGTTTCCACTTAGTAGATGACAAGTGAACAATAATTTCATTGGGTGATCTATTACTAATAGAAAACCTCCCCAATATAGAAGGACAACAATTTACTGAGACAGCATAAAAAGAAATAAGACTATAATTAACTAGGACAAAGGTACTATATGCTAGTTGGTTGTATTATGTTTCAATTTCTAGCTCCCTAATTTCATGTCCCAAAGGAATATTAATCTCAACTTCTACCCCTTCTGCTTCAATTACTTCCGACTTTCATTGTATATCTTGAGCAATATAGTTTGTCTTATCCCGCTGTGGGTTGATTTTCGGCCTCTTATTTACAGGTCATTTCGGGTTAGGGTAAAAAAAATAGATTATTTAATCCGAACTATTGAAAGAAAGATGAACATTCCCTATCTTTTTAGAAAAAATGGAGGAAATCTAAACTCAACCATATATGTGTCTGATAACCCTTAGTCTTATCCCTTCATCACCACCCATTAAATTTTGCCCTCTCCTGTTGACCCACAAGGCCACAATTATGCCTTATCCCCAAAACTCCAAAAGGCCAATTTTAACAACACTACTTATCATTATTTAGGTGAATTAAACGTAAAATAATAACCTATAGAAACCCTTGAATATTTATCAAATTAATTAATTAAATAAGTTGTCGTTAACAATAAACTCCCTCCACTCAACACCACACTACACATTTGTTTTTTCACATTGCCAACGCGAGTTTTGCGTCGTAAATATCTTTCGCAACATATTTGCAAAAGTTATAAGAGTTGAATATTTTTAATGTACTTCTCAAGACGAATCAAACAAGATCTCACATGAATATGTTTTCTTTTACGTATTAGACGGAAATTGAAAGATTCTCCTTACTTGTAAATAGTGTCAAAAAAGAAAAGTGTAGTGTGAAGTTGAATGGAGGGAGTAAAAGATAAAATAAATACATATGAAAAACAACTGATAATAATAACCCTTTTTTTTAACATGTGTCTTAATAGGCAAAGGCACAATCATTCAAAGTCTTCTAACAAAAAAAATTAGAAGTATATATATTGAGAAATGTAAATCCGAACTCATTATATCATACGGAGTATTTGCTAATGTAAATCTTCTGTTTTTCTTAAACTCTTAACGTGTGTCTTTAGGGGACACGTTAAACCGTCATACTAATTTCATAGAGGTAGTCAACCAAACTAACAAATTACAAAACTTGCCAAAACCGGTCACCCACCATAGTCCTCTTCTATATATCCCCCCTACAGAATTCACAACTCCCTCTTACTCTAAATTTCAAAATTATTTAATGACCAAACTTCTTATCATTAGACTAGACTCTCCAAAAACTAAAATCCACTAATTCATAAAAAAAAAATGAATCTTCAAAAATCAAAACAAATCCTTGGCACGTCAAAGGAAGTAGCCCAAGGCTTACTCGAGTCGATAGTGGCTCTAGCCTACATATGCGCCAAGTTAACGCGGCGAGCGTCTCACAAGCTGGCATGTGGTACGTTCAAGCACAACAAGCTTAAGCGAATTTCGGGATTAAGTAAAAGGAAAACAAATGATGGGAGCAACGAGTATGGGGAAGCAGGTCTCATGGAAGACGGTCTGTGGCGTAGGTCTATTCTTATGGGGGATAAGTGTGAACCCCTTGACTTTTCGGGTGTTATTTACTACGATTGTAACGGTAACATGTTGTCTGAGGCACCCGCCAAATCGCCTCGTGCTCCTCCCTTTATGGCTTGATTCATGATTTCATGCCTACGTTACGAGAATTACATACATGGATTTTGTGTAAGTGGTTATCTTGTAATATAAAACCATGTATTAATGAAACAGATAATTATCTATTTCCATTTTGAATGTACTAGTCAATAGTTATTTATTTTTATTTTGGGTGGCTTTTTGTGACTCATCGCTCACGTGCAAGTGGTTCATGTGTTTTATTCGGTCCAAAATTACTTATTTTATTTTTCTTAGTCTTTTTTCAAAAGCAATAAATAACTTCAAAAGCGTTAGGACATGTTTGCTTATACGGAGTATATGATTTAAAAGTTAAAACAATGTTATATACTCCCTCCTATTCTAACCAATCTTCCCCATTTGACTTGGCACAAATTTTAAGACGTTTAATTAAATAACCAAAAGTAATGAAGTGGGGGTAAGGTGATTGGAGAGAGGGAATGTATTGTGGGGTATTATTGTGGAGTGAAGTGATTAAAATAATTATTGTTGTGGGGTAAGGTGATTAAAATAAGATAAAATATGGGTATTGTGGGGTATTATAGTGGGGTAATGTGATTAAAATAAGTATAAAAGTTTACCAAAAAAGGAAAGGGGGAAGGTATTGTGAATAACCCAAAATAGAAAGGGGGAAGGTTGCTCAGAATAGGAGGGAGTACTACAGAGGAGTCCATGGATATGATAAGTAGTTAAGCAGAATATTTGAGAGTGTTAGTCATTTGTTTAGTTTTCTATATTATGCGTGCTTTTAATGGACAATTTCTTTATTATCCACCTGTCATTATCTAATACCACTAGTCCACTGCCCATAACTGATCATCTCCCCTCTTTTTTGTTTTTGTGGCAAAAGCGAAAATAAACAAATACGGAGTAATTGGGAGGGAGGGAGTAAATGAATTTTTATGTGTTATCTACAACGGAAGGCTCCAAGGTATCGGTTGTCATCAATCTTATAACATATAAACCGGTACTAAATTATCAACTGTGAAAAATATAACTCTGTTACTTTCCTCATTATTTTGTACTTAATATGTACTAACCCCTTTAAAAGTATTTACGGCAGTTTGTGTTTGAAACCCGACAACAAGGATGAAGGATCATCTCCTATTTCTTTGAAAAATAACATGATCGCGAAAGGTTTATCATCATTGTTCATACTACTAACTCTTAGAGTCCTAGCCTATGTTGCTCAAACTCATTTAAAAATATTCGATAATGGTATGTCTAAATGTCGGATTCGGCCTTTTTTTATATTAAAGTTGTGCATATTTTAACTTAAAATGAGGTGTTAAAGTGTCATATCTTTATACGCGTGTCGAGTTTCGGACACAGATAGGTATGTCAATCACAAAACTCGGACCAACATAGGTATTAGGTGAGATATAGAAGCCAACTTTTAACAATTTAGAAAAGCTTTTTAGCTCGGTATATTCTCAAACATACGTAATATAAAAACGGCCTGTTGACTAAAAAAGCAATGTTATTGACTTGGTCAATCTGTAAGTTTTGACTTGGCTGATTTTAGATATCGATCGGTCACATACTCATATAGTCATATAGTCATATAGTCATATCTAAGAGTGATGCTTACATAATTGTATTCTGTTGTTGGAGAACCGCAGTTAAACTTGGTCAAAATTTTGGGCTCAATTAAATAAATCCTCGTCTTTTAGCTCTTTGCCGTCATGTACGAATGAGATATTCCGTTCACAATTCTTTTCATTATTTCAAGTTTACAAGATACATGGCAGAAAATTAAGAATATAATACATATTTAATATATTTACGTTTTTCAATAATTATTAGTATACATCTTCAGCTTAATAAGTGGACCATGTTGCTCTGATGAGAAGATGTCCCAATGTTTTTCCAAGTCTAGTTCATGTCCATAAAGTGTGTCTATTTCTAAACTAGCCGCTTCAAAGTATAAACTCATCATCGCAATTCTCCTCATTTGTTCGGGCTTCAAACCAGCAGTAAATGTCATAGCCGTACTCGTGCTCAGAGCTAGATTTTAATATCGACAAATATTAATCGCAAAAATACAACTATGTTATGATTTTTATAAGTACTTTGCTATATAGGACGACGACGTTGACTTATGTTAGTGACTTCAATTTTGCAAGTTCAAAACCCTCTACCCGGCCGGTTCCGGGTTCATTTTTTCCCTCCCGGCCCGCCCCTGACCCGCCTCGGGCTCGAGCCCGGGTTACTCCCCTAGCTGACCGACCCGTCCTACTCAACAGGCTTGGCTCGGCCTGGAGGGGAGGGCCCGGTCCGCCTCCAGCCATGCCTGGCCCGATGCCATGACTAATTTAGGTTACACCACTAGATGAAAAATAGAAACCACCATAGTCACAAGTCACAACATGGATCATTAGTTGATATATACTCGGCATATCATTCCACTAGATTTACTTGAAGATGGAAAATGATGTGTTATGGAAGAAAGTGATAGGCATGCAGAAGTGCGTGGAACAGAACAACCACATTGAATAAACATATGTTAGTTGATCAACACCGTGATTATCACTGACCAAAATTGATTTGGACTTGTTTTAATTGCTTCATATATATTACCCCTACCAGTTGAAGTTAATAAAGGACCATCGGCTATTTTTATTTTTATTTGCAGTTGCACGGTCGCACCCCTCTCACAATGATGACACAAATTTTCATTCAAGACGGATATGCCCGTATTCAATGAGAATTTATGTTTTATTTGCAAGACTGTTAAATTTATACTATGTATAAGACAACTAAATTAGTTGTTTTGATACAAAAGACTACATATTTATAATTAATATATTTATAATTAATACTGTTATTGTAAATAAAGTGTAATTAAGGGTGATAACGAGCCCAATCAGAAAAGGGCTTGGCCTTGCTTAACTTGCGATCACAGACCAAAACTCGAGATCAGGATTATTTTGAGCACACCCGACATGCGAGTTTAAACTCAGCTCGAGTGGAACCCGAATATATTCTCTCAATAATTTTTAATTACTCGCGATTCAAGAGTTACATATATACATAAATAATGGGCACAACAATCAATGAGATCAATTTCAACAAAGATATAATCATGATAAATGGGATAATAAGAACAAAATATTATCACTAATCACACAAGTTATAACCATTCACGAGCTCTGCCTAGCAGGCCAGCGTTAACTTTGCTACACTCAACAAGCTTTAAAGTTAAGCATAAGCTTAAGACGTGCTCGCACGAGCTAAGTTTTGACTGAGTTTTGATCGAGCCAAACTCAAACTACTTGCGAGCGATTTCATCTCGTTATCAGTCCTATAGGTATATAACCGTCTTCTATACAGATCTGCTTTCGTTGATGTAAACCACATGGTGGTCCACTCATTCAAAGTAAACGGTCAGCCATTTTGACTCGTTTGAGTTATTTGGAACTGCTTTTCTTAGGTTGACTTGCCGAAATCTCTTAAATGTCATATCTATCAAGTGTGGTTGTCGTACACTCGTACTACCATGTCAAAGGTAGGCTTGTTGTGCCAGCTCAGCTAAATGGACGATTAACTAATACGGAACAATTGTTTACTTTTATTATTTTTAATTTTTTATAAGCACTACTAATCACTATGATGATCGAGGGATTGAAAGATGATTATGACACCAACTTCGTAAGGCCCCGGATTGTTGGACGGCAAGTTGCTCGGTTCTCTTCACTTCTTAAATATATCACTAATCTAAAAATATGTTCCCCAACTAAAACAAATAGCTACATTTATCTTTTTAAAATGCGAAACTAATATATATGATCGGTTGTGAATGTAATTAAATTGACTGAGAAGAATAAGACAATACACAATGCTGATAAACTTACCTTTCTCGAAAAGGTAAACATAGTAAGATTATATTCGGTAACTCAAAGAAAGTAGGATGATTATATTGAAACGGGAGGAGTATTATCTTTCGTTGGAGTAAGTACTTTGCTCTAGATGTATTTCTAAGAGATCTTAGTATTCTTTATTCCTATAATGAGTATTATTTTCAAGGAAAAACTAAATATTTTGAAAGATGTATATATGTTGCTCTAATATTAGTTTCAAACTAAAGTGAGTTACTTCGATCTTAGTTAGAGGTAATCCCGTCATTTATTTATCTTTGTTTTTAGCACAAAAACCAAGGAAAGAGGACGATATTGGTGGTTTGTTATTGGACACACATAATGTAATTACTTAGAACATTCTAGATTATCCTATCGTAAAATATTATACACAATTCTATATACAAGCAAAAACATTCTTGTAGATGCGCACAAAATACCTAGAAATCTAGAATCATCTAGACACTTCCACACTATATATTCTAAAATATAATACACACTTCTAGAATACCCTATATTACTCTACACATTCTAAAATATTCCGGACATATCTAAAATATTCTACAGGACTCTATCGTGTTCTAGAATCTTCTAGAGATAACACTGAAAACTTCTAATAAAGCCTTGAATCTTCTAGAATTCTCTGCCAAATTAGCCCATCGAATGATTTTTCCCGAACAAAACTCGTTAACGGATCAGTGATTCGTTGCCATCTGTGACACTAGAATTACAAACTTACAATGAATGAAGTATTACACAGCCATATGAAGAAAAACTAAGGTAAGCAGTTACTAGAGAATACCGTACACAAAAGGCTAATGGTAGGAATGTAGGTGGTGATGGTCAATGGCAGGACCCCTTGTCGATGGTAGGACATGTGACTGGTGGGCGTCGTTTGCACTATCTTTGCACTACAAAAACAGTAATAATAGGTGATAGATATTAATTTTATCTTTCATGGACTAGGGCGGGCTTAGCCACCATGTAACTTGACCTGTAAAACAAACGAGGCCAGACCATGTTGAGTTCTTGGTCGCGTCACTTGTAAACGAGTCACAAATCCTTCGACTCAAACTCCAAACGAATAAATCTGATTTCGTTCGTGTTGACCGAACTACACAAATGAAATAAGTCATCAAGTATCAACTACACAAATTCAATAAGACCATGTTGAGTTCTTGATCGCGTCACTTGTAAACTTCTTTGAACTAAAATTTTCAAGACATACACAGGAAGCAGTTTCTTACCTAAGAAACATGATAGCGCTACGAATCTACAATTGAGGTCGAACAAATCAGAATAAAGCGCACTACACTGTATCAATTTGAACGTCAGATGCTTAAAACAAACCGAGATTCGTTTTCCGGCATAACATAAAGAAGCCACTTTTTAATTCAAAGATGATAACTATAGGGGATTGCATTTCACACAGTTTTTTGAAATATTGAAATAAATTGTATTGGAAGGAAAGTCTGTACATATAAGACTCTTAACAGATTCTGCAAATTGAAACTCTTATTTTTTTATTTGAACAAAATATTAAAAAGGTAACGCTAATTCCGTACTTATTTACGATAAGTTGTTAGATGCACAAACCATTCAAACAGCTACGTGCTCACCCTACATAAACACCACAGAAGCCTACATTGTTTTTAGTTGTCACCGTCACCATTACCATCACCGCCACCGCCACCGCCACCGCCACCATCACCAGATCCAAGAATCTCTTGCTTAAACTCCTCAATTTTTGCAACAAGCTCTTCTCTGCTTTTCTGAAACACAAAAAAAGACAACCAAGTTAGTGAAGGTGAAACACGAGTAATCCATGAACTTTTATGCAAGTATCTAACAACAGCAAGCTAATCTTCAAGTTCTTGAAGGCATACCTTAAACAACAGATATCGCGTGGTAAACCAAATTGAGTAGCCTAGCCCAATAACCTCCATCAATTTAGGTACCTGGTCGAGAGAAAAAAACATTTGGGTCAGCTGTTGACCAACCTAGAGATGGTTTTGAAACTCGAGCAATATTTCATACATTATATTTATACTATATTCAAGAGGGTGAGCAGCATATTATTACCAGTGGGATAGAATCGATTGCACTAACAATGGCAGAAAGCAACCAAAGAGCAATCAGGGAACCGCCACCATACAACAAAAGTATGTACGAATCTTCAGAATCAAACTGCAAAAATGATGGTAGCATTTTTGTTACAATGATTCTGATAAACTAGATAGAAAATAACAATTTAGGTGCAGTTATATCACATGAGAATATGAGATTTTATATAGACGGAGAGCATAATTTATCTCCAAGATCCATAGAGATAGGATAAAATCTGCAATCAAAATTATTGTTGAGGAATGAACTTAGGAATTATGACAAACTCATGCGCATATCTGTGTCATTAATATTTGATCTAACATTTTATTTCCTCTTTTGGAACCTTATGAGGGTGGGGTAAGCATGCTTCTTTACTGGTAATCTGGCTCAGATTACAAGACGGATTCACCTTTTAGATTAGGAAATGATTAATACAGCTAAATTAGTCGCTGGTTAAAAATGAGTTAAATGAACATAATTAGCGGACATGTTACTGAAGTAACATCGTGGATAATCAGTATAGATTGCTCAGCAATTTCAAGCAACATAATACATCATTCCATTGCAGCATAATTAACCAGGAAAGATTTGGAATAGACAATTCTTCAATGATCTCCAAGACAACGGAGACGAATACATGACCCCATCCCAAACAGAACAAAAATTGGCCGATTATGGTTTTATGTTCATCTAACAAAAAAAACATAGTTTATGTACAATAAATGTGACAAACCTAATTTTAACCCCGGGGTGTTTTTATGAAAAATAGTAAAGATATTATTAACAAAACACTAGTTTTAAACTCGTGCAAAAAATGCGCGGGTCGCAATTACATGCGTTTTTATTGGATATATGAGCATATAAATAAGGGTTACTGTCGACCGGTTATTGTCTCTTAGCTTGTGGTGAAAATATAAGTAAGTCGCAATTACACTGGTTATTCTCTATTTGTTCATTTTCCCATCAGTTTATATTTAGTCTCTCTCTCAATAAGTAAAATTGTAAGGTCATTTACACTAATTATACTTACTTATATTATCACCACAATAATGATAATAACTTAGTGAAATATCGTATCTCCAAAGTTTCTTTGTGAATTACCCGTGTTTTGAAAAGAGAAATATTTGTCTTTCATTGATTTTTTTTAAACTAATCCAGTGTAAATGATTTTACACAAGACTACTCAACAAATTCATATATTAATCCAGTGTAAAACAATTTTTTTTAAAGTGATTTGCTGCTAGACATAAATCTCCCACATATTGGTCAGGTTCAGGCATGAAATATTCACGTCCAAATCTGCTATTAGACGGGTTTCTATGCTTGGTCTATTTTAGTTTTTTTATAGTAAATTTAAATATAAATGTTTGATTTATCGTCTTGATAGATTAATTTGTTTAAAAATCATTGTCATTATTCGTTATAATTTATATTTGTTGAATTTTTTTTTTGTTCTTAATTAATTATTTGTAACCTTTTCAATTTTTTTGTGTGTTAAATTTATTATGATTTTCATTTAAAATAGTAAAAAATAAAATTGAGATAGAAAGTATTCGTGCCGTCTCAATTATTTGTGTGTATTTTATTACAATATCTAAGATAAAGTTGAAGAAAATGATTGAGGCAGAGGGAATAAGATTTTAAAGTCAAGAGTAGAGGTGTGAAAGTATGAAAAATGTCAACGATGCGTATTTTAATATTAAGAATCCAGTTATTCTATGGTGGAGAATTTGCGTATACCACTACAAGAAGTAGATGTCATTTAATATTAAGAATCCAATTATTCTACGGTGGAGATTTTGCGAATACCACAACAAGAACTTCTTATTAGAGGGGCCATTTTTTATTTGCATTATCCGGTTTAATTTAAAGCAATCAACCTAGTTCATGATAATTGATGTTGGTTAAGGGGTTATTAGTTGATGAGATTGGTTGTAATGAAGAAAACACGTAAAGAAGGAAATGAATACCACAATGTGGAAAAAGTTAATAGAAGAGAAATATTAGAATAGGGTATTTTGGTGTTTTTTAGAGGGAATATTCAAATTGCATCGGAATATTCCATTTCAAGTCACCGAAAAGTGAGTTTGGTAGCAAGTTCTACACGCTTTGCAAGGCAGTAATTTTTGAATTTTTTTTATAAGGTAGTAATTTCAAAAAAGTGGTATATGTAAGGCCCCGTAAGGGTGTATTTATTAATTTACCCTTTAAGCTATATTTGTTTTTTACCTTGGTTTTTTTGTTTGTAAGATGTATTGTACCCTCTATGAGGAATAAGTGATCTACATAAATAATACTCCGTATGGATTAACCATCCAACTCTTGTTTTAAACGGGATGACTTGTCTTATTGTTTTAGACGGGTCAAGCCCTCACAAAAGAGCAAGTGGGGCAGGGGGACTTGTCTTATTGTTAGAGGTCTTGACCCGTCTGAAGCAATAAAACGGATCGATCAACTAAAGCTAGTTGATAAGGTTATACGAGGCGATGTGTATGATTACAAATTATATCTCATTACAGATTAAGTCCCACCAGCATAAAAAGTCGTTCATGTGGCTCTCTTTTAATTAAAAGTAATAAATGATTGAGACAAATAAAAATAATAACTTTTAACCACCGTGGATTCATAGTAATTTACCCTTATGCATGGGATAGTATTAGGATTCAAATTCACCTAGACATATACTTTAACTATGTTAAATCCATGTAGTGGTTGTGTTGAGAGTTAACTAGGTATGTAAATGGGTCACGAAGGCTCAACCCAAACCCGTTTTTTCATGTCGAGCTTGTGTCGTCTTTTCGGGTAATTGTGAGACCCTTCCATGCCACTTGTTGCACATGGGACAATTAACAGATCATGTAAGGAGATAGTTAAAATTGTGGTACCGGTTTTAGGGAATCATCTGTTGGGTAACAGGCGTAATATTGAGCGGAAGCGTGGACCTATTACCCTCTTACGGGAGTGTAATTGTAAAATGGGCTAGACGATAATTAAATACGTCAACAAAATAGAGAATAGTGACACACCGATTTTTACGTGGAAAACCCCTCTGAATAAGGGTAAAAACCACGGGACCCTTAGGCCGCTTAATATCTCCACTATAAGCAAAGTAATGGGAATACAATGCCTTTCCTAGTAACCACTAGGAGCTTACAAATATTATTCTGGCTACCCGGATAAATACTCGGACCCTCAGAAATAATATTCTAAATATGTGTGGGACTCAGTCGGAGATTTTACGCCTTTCCGACTGGATACCGTACTGACAGGATTATTTGAGCAGTACCACACTAACTCTCAAACTCTCTGTATTTTTCTCAGTAAGCAGTTTATTTCTTACTTACTGGATTTCTGGGATTGATGTGGATGATTTGCAATGCTCCGAGGCTTGTTATTTATAGTACTTCTTGCACTGTACGTTTTGCAACTGAGCACACAATTGAGCACTACAAAGTTGAAAACATGGTACACTACACCGTCCTACTACTGACACCGTCCTAAGCAAAGCTTCCCTGCAATCCCCATTTTTCTTCTATGCATTTAATGCATGTGGGCCCCACTTGGAGGGACCCATTTATTCCAACAATTCTCCCCCTCCCGACGAGGTGGGGACTCTGCCATACCCGCTTTCTTTCGACACACGCCGAGCTTTTCCATGGGTAGCGTCTTCGTCATCATATCCGACCCATTGTCGTCGGTATGGATTTTCTCGAGCTCTAGGAGATTGGAATCTAACACATCTCGGATCCAATGATATCTCACATCGATATGCTTGGACCTGGAATGGAAGGTGGGATTCTTAGCGAGATGAATCGCACTCTGACTATCACAATATAGTCGATACTTCTCCTGTTCTTGACCTAACTCTTGTAAGAATTTCTTCATCCATAAGAGTTCCTTACAAGCTTCAGTTACCGCAATGTACTCTGCTTCTGTTGTAGACAGAGCTACACACTTCTGTAACCTGGATTGCCATGATACTGCTCCCCCTGCATAAGTCATCAGGTATCCCGAGGTTGATTTTCGGGAGTCTGGATCTCCGGCTAGATCGGCATCTGTATATCCATCTAACACATGGTCGCCTTGACCAAAACATAAACACATCTTGGAGGTACCGCGCAAATATCTGAGGATCCATTTGACAGCTTCCCAGTGCGCTTTCCCTGGTTTTGAGAGGAACCGGCTAACGACACCAACTGCGTAAGCGATGTCTGGTCTTACCATTGCGTACATAAGACTTCCAGCTGCAGATGCATAAGGAACTTTCTGCATATCTTGTTCATCGGCCTCACTTTCAGGACATTGTCGAGAGCTCAACTTGAAATGACCAGCTAGTGGAGAACTTACTGGCTTTGCGTTATGCATGTTGAACCTCTCTAACAGCTTCTCAATATATCTTTCCTGTGACAGGCATATTTTCTTATTCTTCCTGTCACGGGAGATCTTCATTCCAAGGATTTGTTTTGCAGGACCCAAGTCTTTCATAGCAAAGTACTTGGTCATCGCCTTTTTCAGATTGACGATCTTCATAGTATCACGGCCAACGATCAACATATCGTCAACGTACAACAGGAGGATGATATTATCCCCGTCGGGAAACTTTTTCACGAATACACAGTGGTCTGCAGTCGTCTTCTGATAGCCATGATCTATCATGAAGGATTCAAATTTCTTATACCACTGTCGTGGAGCTTGCTTTAGACCGTACAAGCTCTTGTTCAACCGACACACTAAGTGTTCATTTCCCTTCTCCTCAAACCCCTCGGGCTGCTCCATGAAAATTTCTTCTTCCAAATCACCATGTAGGAAGGCTGTCTTCACGTCGAGTTGTTCAATCTCCATATCCATGCTTGCAGCCATGCCAAGCACAACTCGGATCGAAGATATTTTCACGACCGGCGAAAAGATTTCATCAAAATCTATTCCCTTCTTCTGACTGAACCCTTTCACAACCAGCCTGGCTTTGTACCTTGGTTGTGAGTTATTTTCTTCAGTCTTCAACTTGAACACCCACTTATTCTTGAGTGCTTTCCTGCCCTTCGGCAACTCTACCAGATCATATGTGTGGTTCTCATGCAAGGATTTGATCTCCTCTTGCATGGCTATTTTCCACTCTTTCTGGTGAACATCCGCAATAGCCTCATTATAAGACTCTGGCTCTCCCCCGTCACTAAGTAATGACCAAATGCTTGGTGAGAGGAGGGAATTTGGCTTTCGAGGCCTACCAGATCTCCTCACTCCTTGAGGTTGTTGTTGAGGCTGTTGAATCACTTGATCTTGTGGCGGTTCTGTTCCATCACCATCAGGATCATCGTCGTGATCTTCTCCCCCATGATCATCATTCCTTTCAGGAGCTTTTGGGTCCATATCAGCTGGACTCATGGGGTCAGACTTTGGTTTCTTTGGTTTCTCAAAGTCTTCTATCGTCTGATCTTCGAAGAATACCACATCTCTACTTCTGAAGATCTTCTTGTCTACCGGGTCCCACAGACGATAACCGAACTCTTCTTCCCCATACCCAACGAAGATGCATTGCTTCGTCTTGCTGTCAAGCTTGGCTCTTTCGTCTCTCGGGATATGAGCAAACGCTCTGCATCCGAAGACTCTCAAGTTCTTGTAGGAAACATCTTTTCCTGTCCAGACTCTCTCTGGGATATCACCATCCAGAGGAACTGAGGGGGATCGGTTAATCAGGTAGACAGCTGTTCTGAGTGCTTCTTTCCAAAACGTTTTTGGAAGCTTCGCATGAGAGAGCATGGACCGAATCCTTTCTCCGATTGTCCTATTCATTCTCTCTGCCACACCATTCTGTTGTGGTGTCTTGGGAACCGTTTTCTCGAGCTTAATTCCATGGCTTCGACAATACTCTTCAAACGGACCCCGATACTCCCCGCCGTTGTCTGCTCTAACGCTCTTCAACTTCCTGCCAGATTCTCTCTCAACTTTGGCATGGAACACCTTGAATGATTCTAGTACTTGGGACTTATTTGACAAAGCAGAGGCCCAGATTTTTCTAGAATGATCATCAATGAAAGTCACGAAATACAATGCACCGTCATGTGACTTTTCTGTTATCGAGCAGACATCCGTGTGGACTAAATCCAACACGTGGCTACGCCTTTTCCGAGGCGTTCTTTGAAATGCCACCCTATGTTGTTTCCCAGCCAAACAATCAACACAGGGTTTAAGTGGCACACCTTTCACTTCAGGGAGGATTTGCTTACGAGCGAGGATTTGTAGGCCCTTCTCGCTCATATGCCCGAGCCTTTTGTGCCATAGCTCGGTTGAGGCATCTGGTGCAACAATGTTTGCCTCTCCATGACTCACCTTCGCATGAGTCATATAAAGTGTTCTCTGCTTCTTTCCTCGAGCCACGATCATAGAACCTCTAGTCAACTTCCATTTGCCATCATTGAGTTGACTGCAATAACCTTCATCATCCAACATTCCGGCAGACATTAAGTTTAACCGGATGTCAGGAACATGTCGAACATTCTTCAGTACTAACTTATGCCCAGTGTTGGTTTGCAAACAAACATCTCCAATACCAATGATTTTGGAGGAACCATCATTTCCCATTCTTACATTACCGTAGTTTCCGGCAGTGTAAGAAGAGAAGAAGTCGACATTTGAGGTGATGTGGTATGACGCTCCAGAGTCAACAACCCACATACTATCCTCACATGCCACATTTAGGTAACCCTCGTCACCTATGAAAAATACTTCATCACTGGCAGCTACAGCACTGGTTTCACCTTGGCTTTCGTGATCAGCGTTGCGAGACTTTCCTTTGGCAAGATCACGTTTCCTTAGCCGACATTCGTTCTGCTTGTGGCCCGGCTTCTGGCAATAGTAGCAGGTAACTTCATTCCTGGCCTTCGATCTCCCCCTGGATTGGTCGCGTTTTTGCGACCCTCTGCCTTTACCTCTTCCACGAGAGGTTTCAGCGACATGGACTTCCACAGAGTTGGAAGTACCGAATTCTTTTCTTCTAGCTTCTTCATTGAGCAAGCTATCTTTCACAGTCGTCATTGTGAGATTTCCTTCTGGAACGGAGTTGCTTAAGGACACCACGAGCGTTTCCCAGCTATCAGGGAGGGAGCTGAGAAGTAAGAGTGCCTGAACCTCATCTGCGAGACTTATCTTCATGCTTGTTATTTGATTTAACAAGCCCTGGTAGTCATTGAGGTGCTCCACCATGCTACGACCGTCTTTGTACTCCTGTCTCACTAGTCGTCTAACTAGAGAGGCTTTGTTGAGAGCCGTCTTGCGTTCGTACATGGACTCCAATCTATTCCAGAGTGTATTAGCCACCGTGTCGCTGGCTACATGCTGAAAAACACTCTGATCGATAAATTGACGGATCAATCCGACAACCTTTCGGTTTAATGTATTCCACGCATCTTCCGTTTTATCATCGGGTTTCGTCGAACTTTCGACGACATGGTGCATATCTTTACAATAAAGAATATCCTCCATTCTTGGCTTCCAAATTGGATAATTAGTCGCCGTTAATTTTATCATGCCACCAATTGTGACGGTATCCTCCATTTTGAAAAATTACACAAAGTATACCGAGCTACCAGAGCTCTGATACCACTCTGTTGGGTAACAGGCGTAATATTGAGCGGAAGCGTGGACCTATTACCCTCTTACGGGAGTGTAATTGTAAAATGGGCTAGACGATAATTAAATACGTCAACAAAATAGAGAATAGTGACACACCGATTTTTACGTGGAAAACCCCTCTGAATAAGGGTAAAAACCACGGGACCCTTAGGCCGCTTAATATCTCCACTATAAGCAAAGTAATGGGAATACAATGCCTTTCCTAGTAACCACTAGGAGCTTACAAATATTATTCTGGCTACCCGGATAAATACTCGGACCCTCAGAAATAATATTCTAAATATGTGTGGGACTCAGTCGGAGATTTTACGCCTTTCCGACTGGATACCGTACTGACAGGATTATTTGAGCAGTACCACACTAACTCTCAAACTCTCTGTATTTTTCTCAGTAAGCAGTTTATTTCTTACTTACTGGATTTCTGGGATTGATATGGATGATTTGCAATGCTCCGAGGCTTGTTATTTATAGTACTTCTTGCACTGTACGTTTTGCAACTGAGCACACAATTGAGCACTACAAAGTTGAAAACATGGTACACTACACCGTCCTACTACTGACACCGTCCTAAGCAAAGCTTCCCTGCAATCCCCATTTTTCTTCTATGCATTTAATGCATGTGGGCCCCACTTGGAGGGACCCATTTATTCCAACATCATCCTCGACTCGTTTATCGCGCTTCGAATTATCGGACTCATCTCAGTCATATTTATGTTATAAGCTTTTGTAGATGGTTTATCGTCTATTGGCTTTTGTTCTAGAATTTAACTTGATTTATGCTTCTAAGAGCTTTTCAATACAAAGTTTGGCCGGTACAAACTATATACCTCATTCGATCATCTCGAATTCATCCTAGGTTGTACCATTGCACGCTAAATTAGCCGTAGGCCGATACACATTATAAATCGGTCACAACTGTGAAAATGAAGGCATAAAATCGATCGAAAAATAAAAAGCACAAATTAATAAAATCGAAAAACACTATATAGATTTATATATTATGTATAGTAAATCATAAGAACCATCCTACGACAAGTCACAACCATGAATATATAAAGGCATAAAATAAAGTTCTCCATATCAAGCCCCAGGAGCAGCATCCTTAACCTTATTATGTAAATACCCACCATACTCTCTAGCATAATCCTTAACTTCTCGAGCCGTCGTCGCAATCCGACTCCTAGCATAATCAACCCGGTCCGACCCGGGCGGGTGAAGTCCCCTATAGTACCGATACACCCAAGACAATGCAGCAACAGCCGCAACCCCGAACCCACAAAGCGACAAAAACCCGAAAACCGCAACAAACAAGACGGTAGCAATCGGCAGCCAAAGCGGGCTAGTGAGGACGATAACCGGGGCGAAGAAAATAACGGAGACAACGAAAGCGGTGAGGGTTAGACCGGTTAAAAGAAGGAGAATTCCGCCTGATATGATTAGGGTTAGGATGCCTATGAGTTGGGTTGAGTTTGGGGATTTGTTGTGGAGGTGGCGGAGGTAGGTGGTTAGGGTTCGGGTGGTTGTCGTGGTGGTGGGTGCGGTGGTGGTGCGGTGGGGTCTGGTGGTTAGAGTTGTTGTGGTTCGGTCAGCCATGGTGGGGTGGTTTAATTTTGGGTTGAGTTAGTGGAATTGGAGAGATGCAATGCATGGGAATATGGAATGTTTGGGAGGATGTGATGAGGGGAAAAAGGTAAAGGAAGGAGAGAAGAGAAGAGAACGGTGGAAGTGACAGGTGGGAGTGTGATGATGCGGGAGATGTTAGCGGGTGTGAATGTTGTGGTGGATCGACTTGTGGCATGCATCCATGCACGTGGAGTTTTGGGAGATTGGCGACTTGTTTTTGGTATGTATGTACTTGTTTCTCGGCCTATGGAACTCTTTTTCCTTTTTTCATTTGGGTGGGTCGCGGGTAGAGCTGGTCAAAGAGCGGGCCGAGTGGGGCCAGGCAAGGGGGGCCGAAATTGGTCTTTGGTGGCGGCGGGCCGGGAAAAGTGTGACCCAAAGGGCGGGCTAGGGCAGGTTCGGACTTTGGGCGGGCCGGATTAAGTGTGTGAGGCCCTAAAACTGCCCGTGGTGAGGGCAGCTGTCAGGTCGGGGAAAAGGGGGTCCCGAAGGAGGGGTTAGGCCAAGCTGACCCTCTCTTTTGACCGGCCCTAGTCGAGGGTGGGTACAAATAACTCTCAATTTGTGTTTTTGCAATAAAGTTATTTTATGCGTTCAACTCAGTTAATAACGTAAACGTTAAATCCCGCATATAATTTCATTATATATCCTACACATTTTGAGTAAGTTTTTCCATCACTACTCTTCACTAAAAAATAAAGGAATTGATTCACACACCAAACTCAACATCCCTAACACCCGTCCCCACTGCCTTCCCCGGCCCTAACTATATAACCATCCCTGCCTACTACTCCTTCACTCGCCGTTGACCACCCCGATCCCCTCGCAATCGACCACCGTATCCACCATACTCCGACAAATTTGTGTCGGCATCCACCTTACCTAGCCACTTCTCCGACGAACGCAAAAGGTTTTGATGAGGATTGGAAATAGGATTGACCTGGGCAGTGTTAGTGATATCGATGACAAAAATATTTAAGTGCACTTCAGGTTTTTAAGTCAAAATTGGTTGGAGAAATACTTCTCACTTATTTGGTTTATATAGTACTACCTTAATTCAACTTTTATCTTTCCATTTTAATATAATACTTCTCACAGATATTGGAGAAATGGTCTTTTCAGATATTGGAAAGATAAAAGTTAAACAGAGAGTGTACAATTTTTATACAATTTGGATCTTACATACTTAAAACATATCATGGTCTTTTCAAGTCCTAAGATGGCCATGACTCTTTCGTTACTACACTTTATTTTGATACTCACATGTGTTCTTCCTCTGATAGAGCAAAAAGTATAAGGTGTTTAACCTAGTGATTATAGTAGTGGTATTAAATGACATTTTGGATTTGTATCTTGAATTTATAAGTCGCTGCTTTAATTTAAACAATTATGAGAAGGTATCTTTTATGTTAATCTGTTTGGATTAGGGTTCTATTTTGAGCATATTTTAGGTTTTCTGTATATCATACTTACTCCATTCAACTCCACTCTATCAAATTATTTTTTCACGTTTGCCGAGACGTGTTTTACGCGGTAAATATCGTTAGCTACGTGTTTGCAAAAATTATAACAGTTGGATATTAATAATTTACTCGTAAAGATGAATCAAACAAGATTACACATGAATATATTTTTACTTATATATTGAGAGAAAATTGCAATTAGATGCCGACTCATGAATAGTGTGCAAAAATGAAAGTAGTAGAGTGGAGTTGAAGGGAGGAAGTATCTTTCTAACCCGCACCCTAACAGTTATGCATATCATAACTTTCTGAATCTGAAACTTTGTAAACTCCTCAGTATCAATAAAACTCTCCTCGTAGATAACACACTAGTGAACCACGTAAATTTGTATGTTGCTTTCTTTGTTGGTTTCTATTTATTTTTCTCGCTTTTGTTATAACATGACAAGTAAACAATAGTCTCATTGGGTTATTATTAAGTTACACATAAGAAAACCTTTAGAAAGGTAAACAATTAACTAAGACGCCTAAAAATGAATAGGTAAACAATTAATCCGGACGGATGGAGTAATATGTAGTCTGATTTCTCCCTTATGCTGTCAATCGATAACAATCTCATACAAAATAATCAAAATAAACTTAAAGAAAGGTTATCAACAATCTCATACAACAGAATCAAATTGATGAGTTTACGAAAGGGTTCTCAACTTTCATGCACATAATGCTTAATTACACTTTACACACTTCCAGTACCCTCAGTAATTTTCATACAATTGGTAAGCCCTAACTAATCCTCAAGTCACACAATTCTAACCTTAAGACTCCTACAAAGTTTCTATAAATGCCACTTTTCAACTTCTAATCAGAACTCACAGTAAACAAATTACACAAATTAAAAGAAAGTAGTGCTAAAATTTGTACTAAGGTGTAGTACATACACAGTCAAATGGGGATGAGATTATTCCTAGTTTTGTGGATGTTCATCCTATGTAGCTTCTACCTTCAGCTTCATAGTGTTACCGGCATCAATGGCGAAAAAATTCCCTTGGAGAAAGACCTCTCTAGAATGCAAAACAAGGATGCAAAAATGGCAACTAAAACAAAACCCTACTTTGTTAGGCCTAATAATTATGTAATGGATCCAGATTCTGCATATGGGTCGGGTTACGGTGGTGGATATGGTGGTGGGTATGGTGGTGGAAGAGGTGGTGGAGGTGGGTTTGGTAATGGTGGTGGAGGTGGTGGTGGAGGTGGAGGAGGTTGTGCTGGTTGTGGAGGTCCTGAAGGACCAGGAGGGTTCGGAGGAGGTAGTGGCTCCGGGATGGGAAATGGCGGTCATGGTTACGGAGGTGGTGGAGGCGGTGGCGGGTATGGACCGGGATATGATGGTTTTGGGCTAAGGAAGGATGATAATAGGCCGGAGTCTTTGAGGGATAATATTGTTTCTAGGAAGATTATTAATAATGATCATCACTAAAATAATTAACCTTAATTAAGTTGGTTGGTCAATAAAATTTGAATAAGAGATTAGGAGGATTGGTTTCTGATTTGTAAGTTCAATATTGAGCTATCTATATCACCCAACATGTCTTTGTTTTTTAATTTTTAATAAGTTATGTATTTGTGTGTTAGATCGATTGTCAAGCTCTTGATATTATCATAAATTACAGATTTAAAGGAGTTTTTTATATTGAGTTGTTGCGATTTGGAATTTTTCTATAAGAAGATCATGCATGCTTGACAACGCAATTTCCAAGTTTAAACAGGTCCGGCCAATGAACCCGCCCAAAACCGGCGAACCCACATGTTTGTGGGCCGAAAAAAGCATGACCATGACAATGTCTGGCCCAATCCCGCATATGACGACCTCTAGTTTAATTGATCTTCTCTCCTTTTTTATGGTGTAATTGCTTTAGCCTAATTTTTTTTTATTTTGAGTATTAGTTTTTAATTGGATAAGTAATGTGGCATATCTCTAGCCAAGTAGCCATAAATTAATGTCCTTGAATATGAGACATGAGAACTTTAAATGATAGATATTGTATGATTCTTTTCAGCATGAAACTGAATGACAATAAATGAGCAAATAAAGAACATGATTATATTTTGTAATATTGAAATCGAATTAACGATAGAACAAATATAAAATATGAGTAAATGGGTCATAATGACAAAGATATACATATGCACATTGAACTCCTTATTTAAACTCATCCATGCAACCAATTTGTAACATTCTACCTTTACCTAAACTTTGAGTAATCACCAATAATTCATAACATCACTCTAAACTCTAAAAATTAAGGTATTATAGTTTTGTCTAATCTTCTTACTTTTTGCCATTCTTCTAACTCTTTTTGTACACAAATTCTCATTTGTGACGGGCATATCCATCGCAAGCTTACGACTAGTCAAATACTATACATGTGGGTAGATAAGACAAAAGTAGAGTGCCTAGGAAGTAACATTATGTTTTGTCTTATCTACCCACATGGGTAGTATTTGACCCGTCGCAAGCTTGTGACGGATATACCCGTCACGAAGGAGACTTGTTGCTCTTCGTAAATGCTTTAGAAATAAAAAGAAACACATATAATTAAATTAGCAAAATTTTACTCTCGTGTTATTGATTATCATAAACCGTTTTAATATATATATATTTATATATTGCATATATACAATTAAATTATTTTGATCTCAATCATATATATTCTTGTATGTAAAGTATATGTGTTTCTTCTGTTTAGGTTCATTTTTTAGACACTAATGGCTCCAAGAGGAAGTGAACTGGCTATAAAGCGAATCCAGAAAGAGTTAAAAGATATGCAAAAGGACCCTCCATCAAACTGCAGTGCTGGTTTTGTTTTTTATCTTTAATTTAACACAAATTTCTTACTTGTAACGATTATAAGTTATGATGTCACTCACAACAAATTTAAATAGTGTTATGGAATAAAAAGAAAAGGAGGTTGTAACGGTCACAAGCAAGTCTTAATGTTAAGTGTTAATTTAATAAATAAATTGCATATAAACATGGTGTAAATCCATCATTCTACATTTAACGTAAAACAATTCATATCCGTAACTATATATACGAAGTATAACATAAATTTTAGTATCAGCATTGCGTAAAACTATCATTCCACAGTCCACACATTTAACTACTTTTGATTTTCCATAGTTTAATAATTTATGCACCTTATTCAATAATAACTTAAAATTTAAGGTAAAGAATATAAATTTGGAACGTCTTTTGTCAAATGACCCACAAAAATATCACGGTACGTATGTACAACATACTGAAAATCCAACCGATACATATATGTAACTTTTAATATAACTAACCTTAACTAGCTACTAAACTAAGATCACTTGATCGATATTGTGATTAAGGAATAAATATTAAGAAAAATTACAAATAACCATCATGTATTTGCGTATTTTTACAAATAACCACCATGTATTTGCGTATTTACAAATAACCCCCTGACTTTCATGTATATTCCCCAATCACCACCGTATTTTTTTCCCGAGACTCGTTTTACAAATTTTTCGACTTATTAATTAACAATTTACGCAAAATACCCACTTTACCCTTATTTACTTAGACTTTCCAATATTACTCTTATCATCCATTACTCAATACTCAATAACATAACAATCAACACCCAAATCAATTGAAAATTTTGAAAACCTAAATCCCCAAATCAATTGATCCTATTCAATCGACCACTATTTAATCTCCTAAACTCTTAAGAAATGCTCCAAATTATCTTAATGATCCCTGAATTCAACTGAATATTAGTAAGAAAATGGTGGGTTCAGCTTGTTGGAGAAGCCACTGTATGGTTTCGTGGTCAGTTTTGTGACCTAATGTCCGGGTTACTTGGAAGACTCGGGAAGCACAAAGACTGCGCATTCGGATCCTCCTACTCTGTGGCCCTCGAATTTGGTGTGGCGGTCTTTCGTGGAGGTTCGTTTTGGTGCTGAGTGATGGTGGTGTTGAAGTAACTCTTTGTTGTTGGTGTTGTCATTGTTTCATGGCGGAGATGTGGTTGTTGCGCTGGCGGTGGGGTGTTGTGCACGTTGTTGTTGGTATGTGTGGTTGTGTTCATCCTTGAGTGTGTATGGAGGTTAAGAGAGGAGATGATCCTGCATTGGGATATTTGAGGTTGGGTAAATTTGGGGATTAAGTTAATTTGAGGTTGAGACGTTGAGTAATGCGTAAAGAGTAATGTGGGGAAAGTTAATGATTATAAGTAAAAGGGGGTAATATGGGTATTTCGCTTGCATCAACAATTAATAAGTCGGAAAATATGTAAAATGAGTCTCGGGAAATAAATACGGTGGTAATTGGGGAGTATAGATGAAATTCAAGGGGTTATTTGTAAAAATGTAAATACATGGTGGTTATTCGTAAAAATACGCAAATACATGGTGGTTATTTGTAATTTTTACTAAATATTACTCCGTAATCCGTATTCTATTGTTTTATTCTACGTAAACGATGAGTTACCTAAAATTTTTTACCTATACTTACATATTTGAAGTAGCAAAAAAAAATTACTTTCCATAATTTAAAAAATCAGTAATTATATCCATTCACAGGTCTTGTTGGTAGTGACATATTTAATTGGAGAGCTACAATAACTGGCCCTATGGGTACCCCTTTCATGGGGGGTATTTTCAACTTGTCAGTTTATTTTCCACCTGATTACCCCATTAAACCTCCAACGGTACGTAGCGCATTTAAATTTCACAAAATCTCGTTTAAGACGGTAATTATCGGCCTTAAGATTAAAACAGGTCAAATACTTAACAAATCTTGGATTTGCAGGTAAAATTTTTAACAAAGGTGTATCATCCAAATATTAATAGTGAAGGAAGTATTTGTCTTGATACTTTGAAAGGAAATTGGAGTCCTGCTCTTTCTTTAGCTTCGGTACACATTTCAAATTACGATCTGTGTTTACGTCTTAGCCTATTGATTAAGATGGACGTCTCATGTTAATAATATTTCTACGGACTTTTATTTAATGTAAAATTGTCATATCATATCGTATATACAGGTGTTGATATCGATATGCTCGTTGCTGTCGGATCCAAATCCTGATGACCCGCTTGAAGCAGAAATTGCTAGCATTTACAAGAGAAATAGAGCACAATACGAAACTACTGCTAGAGCTTGGACCCAAAAATATGCTATGTAAATATTGTTGTTGTGGGACGTCAAACTTATAGTACATCAAATAAGATTATTATTATTATACAATAAAAGCATATCCCTTATATGTAAAATGTTATTAATGAGATACAAATTCTTAAATAAGATTGTCTAGCCGTTTTCAGTAATTACTTTATTATAGGTATTTACGAGTAATCATAATGTGGGTGAATTTGGTTGAGGAGACGTGAAAATAGTTTCAGATGGTAATTAGCTTAGTCGATAAAGTCATGAGAGGTGGTACTCATGACCTGGGTTCAAATTCCGTAACATGAAAATCTTCCTTCTGTCTCCCTTTAGAATCAAATGGATGTGAAAAAATCAACAAAATTGGCATCCCATTTGAATGAATAAGATTCAGAGAACTTTAGGCAGGACTCAAAACCTTTACTTGGAGCCAGGAAGCAATCTCCTGGTAGTTTGAGTGGTAGAACTGATAGTGCCAGTGCGTCCCGGGATAATACGAGATGGCGTAAATATCTCAGCAAACGACAGATTGTATGACTCCGTCCCCAACCGACTCTGTGACCAACCCTTGCCTCCTGAGAAACCATCTGACATGATCCAAGAGTTTTTGAATCCCAAACTTGTCAATGTCTTTGCAGCTATTTTTGCAAAGTCTGAATACCTGCACCGAAAAACATAGGCCCTTAATAGATTAGAATCATAACTCCTTGGTTTATGAACTAGCCAGGATATATGTATAGCTGAAAAGTGACGACATACGAGTCCATTATCACAATGTTGGATCCCTTATTTAGCCGCTTCAGAAATGATATCTTCAAAGCGACTATCTCAGCTTCTACCTTCTTTGTACTTTTCACTTGGTTTTTTAACTTGCTTGGTATTTCTTCAAGCCTGTAAATAATCAGCAAGAACAAACTGTGATCAGACCATTTTCTTACAGGATGAGATCATTTCAAACTTCAGCATAGGCAGATATGAGACCGCTTTTAATTATTGCCTGTACTTGAACTTTTTCTGTATGTTTTGATCTTTACGAAAAACACACACACACAAAAAAAAAGAAATACTTAGGTAAAAATTTTCTTACGGGATTGCAATGATCCGGCTTTTGGCACTTGGAGGAAGCTGAGGGATGCCGGCCTTGTTCTTGTCTTTCTCTGACCGAATATCAATCAAATAATAGTTCTGTGAGCACAACATGTCCAAGGTCTGTGCAGGTGTAAGTTCACCTGAATAGTGCAAACTATGCATTAATACTGACATATCACAGTGTTAATTTCAATACAGTAAATAAAATAAAATAAAAAACAGAAGGAAATCATGATCATTAGTACAAGGATTATAAAGAGGCACTCCCACTCAAAATGCGGAGATAATGTAGGAAGTTTAGCAAAGACGAAAAAGTGGATCTCAATAATTTAGTGAGAAACCGTCTTTATTAAGTTTTTGTGTTTTTAATAAACCTACAATTGAGAACAAAACAACCATCTACTAATTCATGAAAAAGGAAACCCAATATAAGAAAAACCAGAATATTGACGGAATTTATAGCCAATTAGTCATCAGTCATCCGAAATCATGCAGGAAGGATCAGAAAATTCTATATAAGCCAGAATGTCTACAACTGCACCAAATTACAAATTGTTTTTTAACAGTAAATCGGAAAATTGTGGTTTCAAAACTTGCCTTTGTATCCGCGCAAGTTGAATGTGATAAATGACCATACTGAAGGAAGGAGGAGGTATGCAAGGAACAACCCGGCTGCAGTATTAACAATCAGAGCAGGGTCTGAATTTGTGATGGTTTCGACTGTTGATGACGCTATTGGTCTAACATCATCAATCACTTTACTGGTTTGTTCTGCAGCACTCGTTACAGTCTGTTACCGCAAATGCATATTCATTACTTCAGATTCACGCAAAAAATATGACAGTAATGTACACCTATAACTGTGTGACATCAAAAACAAATCTTACCTACTGAAAGTAAGAAGTTTGAATTACCTTAGCAGCATTAGAGACGGATTCAGTAGTAATACCAGAGCCCTGCATAGCTTCCTGAGCTTTCTTGGCAGCTTCAGAAATGACAGGAGAAGCGGCCTTGAGTGCTTCCTGTCCCGCCTGCTGCACATACGGCGCAGCAGCATCAATGCCAGGTTTTAATGCTTCGGTTAAAGTTTTGAAAACCTGCTGTGTTTTCTCCAGAACATCCGACCCCACTTGCTGCACTTGATCAATTGTCTGCTCCACCTGCACATTCCAATAAACCGTCATAATTTATCGACTGTGGATCTTAATTTGACATGGGCAGCCAGGCAGGCCTTAATTATCACAGTTTTCGACTGCGTAAGTGGTAACATACTTGAGTGAGTGAGGAGACTAACTGATCTTTAGGGAGAGTAATAGCATTAGCATTAAGGGTATTAGAGAAAAGGGTTAATAGAGATAGAGAAGTTGATGTAGGAAAGAAGAAAAGTTTAGCTGGTTTTAGCTGAATTTTGTTAGATGGAGGAAGTGAAGGTTTAATGGTGGAAGCAGCTCTGACAGTCATCTGCATTGCCATCTCTTCTCTTGAACTCAGAAGAGAATGGCAAGAGATGCAGTGAACTGACTGTTGCAGAATGTTTGAATGATGATCAGTTTAGTTCTGGTTTCAGGAAAAGCTTGTTTTGTGATGGAAATTGAATGGCTCTAGTTTTAAAACAGATCCCTGCCAAAAAAAATTCAAAAAATTCAAAAAATGGAATTAGATTATAGTCATTGGTTGTTCTAATGCCATCTGGCATGTAGATTTTGCATTTTGGATTGATATGAAAACCATTTTCTACTGGCTCGAAATAAATGACCAATTCTATGGACAGTCTCTTTCAGGTATTCTCCGATCTTTTTCTCTCACAGACGGGTAAAATAATACTCCCTCATAGTTTACATGTTCTTCCCTTTTCTTTTGTACACAAAAATTAAGAAAGTGAATTTGGACCACATAAAACACACTACCCCACATACAATTGAATTTAGACCACACAAAAGCTTCCAAATAAGGAAAGAGGGAACAACACCAAACTAAGCTCAATAAGGAAATAGGGAACAACAATCAAACTAGGAGGGAGTATATTCTAACCACTGCCATTTGTTATCCATGTAAGCAAAATATATTGTATTTTATTCGTTTGTGAAAGGAGAAAGCGGGAGAGAAGAGCCAAAAGAGAAGGTACTTGGTTAATTAACAACCAACAAATAATATTTGGAAGTTGGAAGTCCAATAAGTAAAAGTTGACTGAATTTTTTTTTTTTTATGATGGATTAAATAAAAAAAAGTAATTTGTGTTTATCATAGAGGATTGACACTGACTTATGTATGTGTAGGCAAGTAAAAATTTTACGACTGTCTTTTAGATATCTTCTTTTTGGTACAATAAAGAGGGAGGCGGATTCGAACCCTGACACCCAATCTTAACCACCACGTTTTAAACATAGGTATGACCGTATGAGTACCAACCCTCAATTTGCATTTAAGTTGTTTTGCTTACATGACATGGTCTGAACTGAAATTAATTGCAAGAAAACAAGACTAAAAAGATTTCTGCAGTAATCCTGAATGTGAGCCGATGAGGTTGGCTTCTCTGCGGCAACCCTAAATGTGGTGGGGAGACTGGGGCGTGGGGTGATCCAGAGGGTAACTGGACAGCCGTTGGGTTTTCGTTAAACAGAGGGCAATTTCTTACAAGACCTTGTAATTTTCAGACTGGAGATCAAAAATTTCATATAGCCCGAATGTGACCCAAATTCCGAATTGACCTGACTCGGCCAAACCCGGACCTTGATTGATACAGAAAATTAATTGCCCCAATGTTGACCAATAACCATAACCACCAGACGTGTAATTGATTCTATGCAAAATTGTCTAAAAGTGACTATAAACAATTAATGTTAAGTCCCACAAAATAAAAAGTTCGCTTAATAGTACTGTTAATTTTCTTCTCTACTTCCCTTGCGCCCTCGGTGCTAAAGCTGTTACTCTCCCTAATGACCCGACCCAAACTAAGGAAACTGTTAGACCCAACAAATGAGTCGATGTTTACACTAAACTACAAAAGTCTAGGAGTACGAAGCACATGAGTTGCTTAGTTTGCACCAACTTTCTCACCAAAACTCAGATAGTCAAAATCTGTGTTACTCTATGTTGTATCACAAACTTCGTTCTTCAGGGGAATCAGAAGTGTGAGTACCCAAGCTTAGAGTACGAGTGCCAAAGTGCGTCTACTTCACAAGTGCTTCCTATCCCCTCCAGAAGAACAGCATCTTCACAATTGCTTCATGTTTTTATCAGTGTGTGCGTCATCACACTGGAAAACTACAAGTCAAAGTCGAAACTGGCTCGCTTGAGAACATCCGATACTCTTTGGAAAAACTCGGGTTCCTTTTCTCTTATGTCATCGAGTGTCATTGATTCATGTTCATCAACCTGCAAAAAATGATGTAGCTCTATGACAGATTGAAAGAAACGGGTGAAGAGAAAGCCCACACACAGCGGAGCTATATGTATAAACGATATGGGGTCCTACGGCACTGGAAAACTAAAGTTTAAGTATGACTCAACCACCGTCTTAAATTTCAACTACCACTCAACCACCCTCGAAAATTCCAGGCTTGAAAATCCTTCGATACTTTATAGGTTTCTTCGTAAATTTTAATTACCACTCTTGTAGGTGACCTTTAAATATTATAGGTTTCTCCAGTTTCAGACATCTGACATTCTTACCAAACCAGCTCTGAGTTTATTCCTTGACAGTGAAAAAGTACGGAGTGTCAGACAATTGTGACATAGCAATAGCATTGCAAGAGTGCTGATATTGAGAGCAAAAATACCAGGAAATTTTCCAAAGATGCATCTTTTAGGCTAAATTTACCTTCAACGAGCGCTCACCAAAAACAAACCAGAAACGTTATATGCAGGAGCATACTACATACCTCATCAAACTTCACAAGAATCAAGTTTGAGACAGATGCAGGCTTTGTGCAATCCCACCTGAACATAGACGGAGTAATTATAACAAACAATGTTAGAATTAAACTGCAAGTTTGCATAACAGTAAAAGCAGTCGTATCGATTCAGATTCTTTTAGAAATTTCTCCTCTTTTCTTATCAATGTAATTCATTTGGTCCTTAATATGATATGTCAACCTGAATACTGAGAAAGTTTATCAGTTTTGTTCCTAGACATATAAAATACTCAAAAACCATCAACCTTTTGAAATTATGGCTAAACAATCATATGTGACATATAACCATAGTACTATATATATGAAGATTACACACAACAATGTGAAGGCAGTCTAAAGCTGCTTGTATAAGGCTGTTTTGTAGGATACCTACCTTACGAGCATTAATTCGTTAATTGATCGCCACATTGCACGTCCCACGTCTTTAATAGATTGATCTTTGGCACTCCGACCACGCCACAGCTCCTTTGTCACATACATCACTTCTTCAACATCAACCTTAACGTGCAAAGAAAGATGGGTAAAGTGTGATTCATTCAGGTTTCATTGTTGCAGTCACTTGCAGGAACTTCATGGCTCACAAAAATGCAAAATTATATCTATATGCAAGAGAAAATAATTAAAAGTACATGACTGCCCAAATGGTCCAATAATGAACTGCAATACAACATCAGCATCATCACAGTGCCATAAAGGCTCCCCAAAAGGCGGATTGGCAGGGGTAATGTTGTATTCAAACAATCTTCTTACTTACATTCTTATAATATATTGTGTTGATAATTATGACTTACACTAGACATTTCCAAGCCTTTCATCATGCGACAGTTTGTTCAGAACTCACTCGTGTTTGACGGGGGTAAAATCTTACTAAGTAGCACTTGTCAGCAATTTCATAATGATTTAGCTCAAAGGAGGTTCAAAGAATCAGACCGTGCCACTACGGACTCAAATAAAGTTCAAAGGAGTGGACATGACACTACGGAATGTAGATCCATTTGACTCCATTCAGTTCGTTATTTTCAATTACGAATCATATAGGAAAAGACCACTATGATGAATAAAATAAGCAAGTGACCCAATAATTTAGAACAAACCAAGAGAGAAATGCAACCTCTCTTTTTTATCAGAGAATATATTTCCTCTCAAATATATTTATTTCTTCAACCAAAAAATAATAATAATGGACTGTCGGGGACTCCAGGGAGAGAGTGGAAATGAGATTCTTGATAAAAAAACAGCCATACCTGTACTTCATTGGCAGTGCCATACACCAATTCCTCGTGCTCAATTAAACGTTGATGAAGGATCCGATAATGTTCCATATCAAAACTTACAACCGGCTCATTCTCAACCTGCAGTCCTCCTAGTTTTGTGACAACATAGGAGGCCATAATCTGTCCGAAAATTGCAGGGACAGATCCCAAAACCGGTATTATGCGGACCCTAAATCCTGGTACAACCTGACATTGACATAGAATGTCAAGAGATCGTGATGAAATCAGACATACCAACATTTAGCAAAACATGAGAAGGGGATAAATCCCCCAGAGTCACAAACGAAAAAGCTGTGATTTATCACGTATAAGACTCAACATCGAATTATGAACTCCGGAATCAGTTATGTTATACTCATCTTCTTAGGCCAGTAAATGCCTAGTCACATCCACCTCCCCTCAGAAAAATGATATAACGGCATATCAGGGGAAAATGATATTGAGGGTTGGAAACAATAATTGTGTCGACATTCTGTGAGAGTTACACATTCATCAATAGAAACATTGGTTACAGAAAATGCTTCGAAATAACAAGTTACTATTTCTATTTTCTTGAGTGAATATTTAGAGGTTGATTGTTTACATTGTAATTGACACTTATGAACAATGGGTCAAAATTCAAGTCACACCTGGTAATCTGAAGGATTTTCTTCTTCTCCACTCAGACCTTTAAAAGGAAGCAGCTTGACTTTTGGTTTCTCCAAAGAAAAAACCACTGGGATTCCCCCTTCGATGCCATGGTCTCTCTTCAACCGCTGTCTAACCTGGAGAAGAGAAATTGACTGTGCTTCAATATGCATGAACCTAGAGAGCAATCAAAACTATGTGGACATCTAAATCAGCATTTTCATATCATCTGACAACATATTCCTTAGTTTCGCAATAAAATACCATTATACTCCTACATCATTTATAGGTTTTGTCTAGCGTACGTTAATTCTGTTCAATGATGATGATTGATTGACAGGTACCAAAGAGTTGAAAGAACCTATTTTGCATCGACTGGGCTGCAATTACATTTTTTATTAAAAAAGCACAAAAGTATAATTTTTTACCAAAAAACTAGTATGAAAAAATTATAGTCAAATTATCGTATTGAAAACTGCAAATAGTCAAATGGGAATAACATTGTGAGAAAGGGAAAGTATCAAGCTGGATATGGTGTCTAATGGGAGAGTTAGACAATTTATAAATCATTGTACATGTTTGGTCTAAAGTGATCCTCTTTCCGTCACGGTCAATAGTTTACGTTTACTTTATTTTCCCCCACAAAATAAAGTAAACGCAAACTATTGACTGAGATTGTGATAGTACGTCTAAGAGTGGTCATACAACAATGACCATGTAGAGATCTGTCACTGACATGCATGATAAAATGAAGTGTACAGTAATAGAGACACAAGTTATTACATGTAAACACCAGAATACAGAACATAAGACAAGGATGAAGAAGTACTGATCGCGAAAGTGGGTCATTTGTTGACTCCCTCAAATCAGCAATACGAATTCGAGTTGGATCAGCTCTCGCACCAGCTCCTGTTGCACAAAGAACCTTCAAACCTCTACGTACACATGCCGCAAGCAATGCCACCTATAAAATTATATACCAAACAACTGAGTGCATATAAGACTCCGGTAGTCTTGTGGCAGTAATAACTAATAACTTGTTAATTAAAGCTTCGGTAGTCTTACGGCAGTAATAACTTGCTAAAACATGTTACATAGTTTCTGAAAGAAATAAGCAGCAAATACTCACACTGAATTATCACATACGACTTAGCACTCTTATTAGTTCATGAAGCTAACAAAACTTCAATAATCCTACGAGGAAGAACTACTGAAGCTCCTCTAAGAGCACACACATAATATTTGTCCGTAACATGAAACTATTGCACCAAATAAAGTGTATTGAATTCATGAACTAGCATTAGAAGACATATCAAACGCAAAACAGCCCTCAACCTCAGAATCTCATACTCTCTATCCCCATGTGTTTCCATCTATTGGGCCCTTGAACCCTCTTTAGAGAAGATTGAAGGGCATATCTCAGAAATATTGAAAATTACAAAGAACCTCTTTGACATCACAAATTCACGAGGGAAATGCATATACCCGGCCCTCCTTACACCACTTGGTGCGAGGTTGGGGTGATGTTGGTATCATAATGAATGATGTCCATCACAATTTACGAGAGTTGTGGTCTATGAAGATTGAAGGCTTTCTCAATACATCTACAACTTGCTCAGAGAAGATTTATTGTCCTCTTGCAGCAATATCTTTGTTCTTCAAATATTAATGGATATATAAAAATATATTACTGTGAAGTTAGCAACAAGAATCTTCTATATGAAAGAAATACTCCGGCTGCCTAGTGCCTACTAAACTACAAGAGTACCATGGCTAATATAAATTGCGAACGCACTACATCAGAAATAAATGAAACATTAAGTATCATGTATCAAATACCTTAGTATCTATGTTGTCAATGCAATCCAACACAAAATCTGGGTTGCCGGACAAAATTCTTTCTTCTGAAGAAGAGTCATAGAGAAGTACTTGTGCATCAACCTGGCACTCGGGGAAAATTTTCGAGAAGTGTTTCTTGAGGCATAGAGCTTTTGGCATGCCAACATCCTCTCTTGTTGCAACAGCGTGACGATTAAGTGAAGAAAGTGAAACCTTGGAAAGTATGTCACAAATATTAGAGGCAATAGATAATCAACCAATTCAGAGAACAACATACATTTATACGCCTCAAATTTTTAGCCACTAAACTATTGTTTAGGATATAACCGGAAATCCGGGACAACATAATTATAGAGTAGGCGTTAAGTCTTTACTTTAATCACCCATATTTATAGATGTTAAGAAGAGAAAGCATGCTCCCAAAGGAGTTATCGTGGTATAAAATGCTCCCGCTATGTAAAGTAAACCACGTTATCTAATGGAGTTTCAAGAGGCCATTGCATTATTTCCTGTTAATATAACTCCCAATAGTATGCTGATATTTCGGCTGTGTCAGGCAAAATTTTAATATCAACATTACTTTACTGATAGTTATGTGTCTTAGTCTATACTAACCATTATTTTTCAAAATAAATATTAGTATGTGTTTTTAAAAATGGTGTAATTCCACGACACCCCCCTACCAAGATTCTGTGACCATTGCTGCATCTGCACTTTTATACCCTAGGGGTTACGGGGGACAAATTGCTTGTATGCCCAAAATCTTTAGAGTACCAAAGGTCACACAGAGAGCAGTTGACTATGAAAGTTCAACTCTAATATAGTCAAGGTTATTATGCCGGGCAATGCAAACATTGTACCTAGGAACAATGCTAGTCCTTTAAAAATAGATTACTGCAAACGACTCCTGGCTTCATTTTTTCCGTTTCCAACATACATGAAAGAAGTTAAGAAAAAGGCCTGAATTAAGCTATTAGTTATAGACAACCCAAAACCTGGTCAAAATCCACGAGCAGCAGCCTCCCTACTCCGGACCTCAAAAGCATAGATGCAGCATGACTACCAACGCCTCCGAGACCAATAACCACAACATAAGATTCCGTAACTCTCTTTTGGCTATCCAGACCAAAAAACTGAATGTTCCTGAAAGAATGGGCAAAAAAATAGAGTACAAATGAATCAATCTTCACACAATGACACCATTAAAGTTTCAATCATGGGTTAAGCTCAAGTGTACATACATATCCAGGCAAACACTTTCATTTCTAAGAAATGCTCATAGGAAAAGAGAGTTTCTGATTTATATGTCATAAATTTGATGCCCGTCATTGCCTACTAATAGAAATAATATTACTGACTTCTCTCGAAAGAATTTTCCTTTCAAAAGTACCTCTCATCCTACAAATAATAATCTTATCAAAAGATAAGCACAGGTGGAAAAAAACATTGATCACGCCTGATTAGTTGAGCAACTACTCGTGAATGGAAGTCAAGCTACCTGGTCAGCTGCTCAGAGACTATTTCATCTTTCAGAAGGTCTGGCATTTCTTGAGTGTCCATCCTATGATAGAAGCATCCATTTTGATCAGACTCAGAGAGCATATTTCTGTCTAAAGGGTAACAAACCATCAGCAGACCATACAAAGACAACAAAACCATAAAGATCTTCAAGTAAAGAAATAAGGCAATAGACAATTAGATGTCCAGTCTATATGGTTAGCAAATAACTTAGGCTTTTAGAGAACTCTCATGAAGCCAACAGCCAAAAATGAAAAATCTCTCTCTGATACAATTCGACACTTTCTGCTGTGTCAGAGGTATTTTAATTGCTGTAGCACGCTAATAGGCTTTTAACATAAGACTAAGTTTCCATTGATCATATCAATATATCACACAGTACTATGCAAGTTTTTAGTAGTACAAGTGTAGCTTTAAGGTAGGCTTTTAAGGTTTTGACATAACATAATCTCCTACGAAAACTCGGTTAAGAACTAACATGAAAACCTTGTAATAACACGATATGACCATATGGAATGGTAGGGCATCCAAGTCCAAGATTGATTAGCTTTTAGTTTTCCAAACTATATAGATAAATAGTATTTATATTTTTCTTCTATACTGGAAAAAAAAATTCCTCTGCAGCTCCAAATAAAGCTTAAGAGGACCTCCAAAAAAAATTATTTTCATACAAGCTGCATAGCAAAGGCCAGAGAACATAGACAAAAGGAGGCACTAAGAAAGGTTTGACCAGCTGAGGTCCGTGCATGTACATTGCAGGTAAGATTGTGATTGGTGATTGTCAGATTTTAGAGCCAAATGGTAAAAATAAAAATCTCACCATCTATTCTAGCTACCTCTGCACTGTAGCCCTGATCTTCAATCCTTCTGCAATTATACAAAGCCATGAAACATTTAATTACAATAGCCTAAATGGCTCCATCCATAGACAACACCTTAAGTATGAAGAAAACTGCTTATAGAGACCAAATCAAGTATCTGAAAATTCTTGCCAGTGTCACTTTAATGTAATGGGTAAGTCTAAGTTGCGACAAGTTCTAACGCATTGGAGTATAAGTGGCTTCAGAAGTTATTCATAAATTAAAAGTTGGTACGATGTTTAGAAGAAGAGACGAACATTGAATAATTTCTAACGCATTGGAGTATAAGTGGCTTCAGAAGTTATTCATAAATTAAAAGTTGGTACGATGTTTAGAAGAAGAGACGAACATTGAATAATTTAGAAAGACTGCTTCCTATAGAAGGCACTGAAAAACTATTTGAAATTATCCCATCTGTGCTCATTTATTTGGCAGCGTTCGAGTAAGTAACAATCAACAAGAAGCCATTTCGAATTAAGAAAAAGACCAATGAAGACACTCATCGGTGCTAAAATCTGGAAATTATAATAATAGATGGAGGGTGTATGCAGGAACAACTAAATCTCCATGTATGAATGATTTCAATATAAACAGTACAATCCGAAACTGTACATTGAGTAACACAGTAACACACGGTTACTTGAGTCCAGAAGTTGACAAGACTCCACGAAGGGTTTTCGTGTGAGCTATAATTATAAAACGTTGTTGATTTTGTTTTTTATTTGCTTCTTACACTTGGAACCTTGATGATACTTACCGAGCAGTTGCTAAAACGTCAACATTGAAAATGCAACATGTTATTGGCACTAACACATTTACACCCAAAAATAAAACTCTAAAAAAGAGGTCTTCAGGTCTCAGGATACAAATGAGCCACAAAAGACGCAATTTAATCACGGTCATTTGGTATATTTCATCAACATAAGCTAGTACTCTTATAAGAGTATATTCCATAATCCAAATATAAGAACCTGCTTATAATTCAATCAATAAAAATCGCCGGCAATTGCAGACACTTGCAAAAAGGTCCAAGGGATAATCAAGTCAGCTTGATAACACCAACTTCTAAATTCTACAGTATGAATTACCAACTCAAATGCCCAAAATCCTCGCTTTACGACAAATTCACCCGATTATCCACATCACTCCAGAATACAGTTTATCCTTCCAAACAAATAACTCAATCCTCCAAACAAAAATCTAAAAACAACCCTTCATCTAATTCAAAATTACCTAATGACCCATCAACCCTCACCCAAAAAATCATTCAAAGTTTTCACCTTTCTAACATTTCCAAGCATCAAAACAGTAAAAAAACATCAAACAGCTATCAATAAATAAGCAACAAAAATGTAAAACTCACAAAGAATTAATTGAAAGTAATATAAGAAAATGAGAAAATAAAAAAGTGAAAGATTAGAGAAAGTCTACCTGTTGAGGAGTTTGAGAAGGGTGAAGGTGGAAAGAGAACCAATGAAAGTACCAGCACCCAGTAAAGCTAACAACTTTAACCGTTCCTCCATTTTCTATTTATTTAATGAAACCTGTTTTAGTGATATAACAGTAAAACCTTTGCCTGCTACTCTATTATTTCATCTGTGTTTTTTTTCCAGGAAGTGAAATGCATTTAAAAAAACATCAGGATGTTAATTGGGTCGGTATCAGTTCGTAAAACTGTATAAATGGATATCGTATCAAACCCGTCCTTATTATTAGTGTAGGTCTCGGGCAAATGTACTATTTCTGTACACTTTAATTGCTAAAATAAAATAGCTCGTGAAATATGTACTCCGTATTATTGTAAATAGCCCATTTATTAGCACATAAAACCGTGAGTAATTATTTTGTTTATATATGGTATAGAAATACAAAGAGGACGACAAGTTACCCGATTAAATGTCATCGGGATCAATTAATAATAGACAAATACTAAAGCGGGAAAGTTTAGAGTTTTTGTAGAAGTATTTTTTTGGTAACAAGGGGATGATTTTAGATATGGAGAGAGTATGACTTTCAAACATAATAGATAGTCCTCGTTATGACTTATAAGTTATGATTAGTGTGAAACTGTGAAAGATAAGACGTCGGAAAATACTTCTCCGAGTTTGCTTGGATTATGCTAATTGCTAAGTTAAAGCAAATTGACCCATTTAAAAAACTTTGACGTAATTATTTTCAATCTAACCTAACTCAGTAATATCCGGAAAGATGAGGAAGTGGAACTGATCAATTGAACTCGAGGCCTAGCCGTTTGACATCATGAATCCCAGTCAATCTTAATGACACTAAGTCACTAACTCTAAGTTCGTATATGACAGAACAGCTGAACCATATATGATTATATGTTAATACAATAGGCTCACATTAATCCAACTAGACTTCAAACCCAAAATAACACAAACCTATTAGAGTGAAACCGATATATGATTAAATCAAATGAAATTGACCTGGACCGCGAGCTAAAACTCATCCACTAAAGTCAATAATGTGAAAACGGATTTAACCCGATACCAAACCGAAAACAATAATCACTCTGCGACAAAAGACAGTCATCTGAAGAACCTGAAACAGAAAAGAGAACAAAAATCTGTTGTAGAAAAAATGCCGGTTGTTGGTCCAAGATCTGGGGATGCCATTTTCGCAAGTGCTGAACGTGTTGTCAGTAATTATTTCTTCCTTAATTTAAAATTGTGCTAATCTTCTCAAATTAAGGTGTTTAATTTAAAATTGTTGGGTTGTTAATTGTTATAGAATGCAGAGTTGTTCACATTAACTTACGGAGCAATCGTGCGTCAACTTCTTACTGATCTTGAAGAGGTTGATCAAGTTAACAAACAACTCGATCAAATGTACTATATCTTTTTACTTTCCTTTTTATAATGCACAAATTATAGAATAAAACCGTCTTCTTATTGGTTAAACACTCATTTATTGTTGTCAATTATCGAGTGCTTTGTTATATATATATATTATATATATATATATATATATATATATATATAAAAGGACCGTCTTACACAATAATTACTGTTTTTAAATGACTGCTTGTTTGTGTATGATTGAGTTAGGCAGAGTAGATTATAAGTTATGTTGATGTGTAACATGTGTTATCAACTTGTGAATTATGATCAGAACAAGAGTTTGTTCGAGAGTGGTAAGAACTTTCTTACTCCAATAACGAGTTTGGGGTTCGATTCTTATACGCGACATTGTGCACTCCTTTGAACCAAAAAAAAAAAACTTGTGAATTATGGTGTTGTATATGTTATGTAAAATGGAGAAAGAAAGCTAGAGATGTTTGTAGTGACATGCTTAATGCATTAAAAGCTAGAATTAGTCTGTTAGTGTTCATGATTGCGCCGAAATGGTCATTTAGGAGCCTTTGAAAGGTGGATTGTGGGTAGTTCATTTGATTTCAGCATGCTGATAGAAAGGGCACTTGTGTGTATTAGATTGTCTTAGCTTATTATAATCCTCTAGTCGAGACTCGAGATTACTCGACTTGTAGATAAGAGTTTGCTTTGTGGTCGGTGTTCTTTTTGCGTAGGCAAAGGTATTTTATTTTGCGGTGGTGGATCACTTGCTGGATATCACTAGTTCTTTGTCTCATTTACAGTGTCTCTGTGATTGGTGAAGTATAAATTTGTATGCTTCCTTTCTATGCATTGAAGTATGAATCTTTATTGGATCTTCTGTATTCTTGTAGGGGTTATAATATTGGTATCCGTCTAATTGATGAATTTCTAGCTAAATCCAATGTCAATAGATGTGTAGACTTCAAGGAGACTGCTGAAGTAATTGCTAAGGTATGTTGTCTTGTACTCTTCTTAGTATGGAGAATTATTTTTCTATTTAGTGCTTGTTTCGATGTGCCAACATCTCTCCTTTCTACCCCCTTTCTCGTGTAAACGTAGTTTTTGCTTTGTTATAACTGTTTATATAGTCCCGCACTAGCTAAAGGATGATTTTCTGTATCCTGATATATACAGATTCGTCTGTGCTCATTAACCAATAAGTGTGCGTAAAAGAAAAAAAGTTGGCACATGGCAGAATCTAATTATACTTTACCAATCCCTTATATTCAAAGATAGTTTCGCATGCACCTTGTGGCCTGTAGTACTCTGGATTCTATTGTCTTTGTTTTGGCTGTTGCTGCGAGTGGTGAGTCGTGTATTCAGCTATATGTTACGAACAAACTGTAAAACCATCATTACATAGAATTCAGCATCAGTGTTATGCAGCGCCACACAAAACGATAAAAATAGTATAAAATACCAACTTCTAGGGATCGCGATTGAATGAAATGCAAGGAAAATCTGAACTGCCTCCTGAAGTTTCCACGATAGTGTAGTACAGTATCTCTTATTTGACATCTACATTAACTACAGTGAGTTACTCTACTCGAAATATAGCACTAGATGAAACACAGTCACAACAATAACCCCACTCACAATCGTGCTTGGTAAATCTGTTGTTTCCATCAGTTTGTCTTAGGCTATAGCCCGACATATTATAACTATTATCAATTAAGTATTAATTCGCACTATGGTTGTGTATGATTTGTGCAATGTGCTGAGCATAGGTGAACCGCATGTTTGTCGGATTGCGGGCATTGATTGAAATTAGGCTTTCTTTTCAGCCAAAAACTTATGATTTGATGTCCACAGTTGCTCATTAATTTTAATGAAAACTTGTTATTAAGTTTTATTCACCTAAACAGGTTGGCTTCAAAATGTTTTTGGGGGTGACTGCAACAGTAACCAACTGGGATCAAGATGGAACAACTTGCAGTTTGGTATTGGAGGACAATCCTTTGGTAGATTTTGTTGAGCTTCCTGACACGTGTCAAGGCCTTCACTACTGTAATGTTTTGAGCGGTGTTCTCAGAGGAGCACTGGAGATGGTAAGCTTTTGCTTTGTACTGCCTTATATTTTTGGTCAATGTAACACTGGTGCCTCCCCAGGTTGGTTTTACGTTTATTTCAATGCACTGCATATCACGCAACTGGAATTAAGGTTCACTAGGCATTAACAACTGCTGTGAATGTTCTCGTACGGTGTTAACATTCTCACACATGGATATTGGCCTTATAACAACCCCTTGATGTCTTTTTATTTGTTTCGTGGAACTGCTTTTATTAGTTCTGAATTTTTGAGGGATTTATAGCTTTGTTCTCTTTTGTCTGGAGAATTCTGCATGCCATCGTTCATAGTAGTTCCTCACTTCCTCTGAGTTTGTTACGTAACTTTGACACTTCACTTTGGATATGAGTTGACACGACACTCATTTCGACATGAGGCAACATTTCAACACATTTTTAGGCAAATTATATGAAGTTTATCATCAAAATAGCCATGTCCGACAGTACACTTGTACACCAAATCTATGTAATTATAGAATAAGGGCACAACGAGGGTCTTCTACATTTCAAATTGATAATTGATAATTTTGCTGTAATATGAAATTAGATACTATTAGCTGTGAAGTTCTTCTTGATACTTTGTTTGCCTCCTGCATCTATAACAATAGATTCAGGTACTTAACTAGAAACAGGTATAGTTTAAGTCCTGATTGTGGTCTTAATCTAGCTCCTGTGTCACTTGAAACACTTGAAATAGTTAAACAAAACCCACATCTGTACTTTTTAGGTGTCAATGAAGACCGAAGTCACTTGGATCAAAGATATGCTTCGCGGAGATGATTGTTATGAATTGCAGGTTAAACTTCTGAAGCAAGTTCCAGAAGAATACCCATACAAGGACGACGAGTAACAAGCTTGCTTGCTAATGTTATTATTTCTCAGCATTTCAAGTTTTTGTACTAGAAGAGGTTCACTCCTTGATTCTTCCCTTTGCATTTTTGATTGTATAAGCTATACAATATTAATGTAGTTACTTTAACATTAGTGATATCAGCTTGTCCGGGAATTGTACTTCTTACATTTATCGTCTAAGTTTGGCTTTCTTCATATTTGACACTTGTTATTCGGTTGTGGGTAAAGAGATCATTGCCACCAATGGCTGTGCATTTTCAGTAGCTCGGCAAAGCCTGATGACAAAAAGGCAACTGAAATGCCAGTGTTCATGTGTTGGCTCGAGAGGTGATCAAATACGGGCGTGAGTCAGATGTATACAGTTCTTGCTCAAGAGTTGAATAAATGCATCGTCTATAATTTCAGCGTATCTGATCCTTTAGCAGCCAGATGGCCCCTGGTCTATTAGGTGCGACGATTTCTTATGCTCACTAAGTATGCATGACCTGGTTTGAAATTCGGTAAGAGCTAAAATTGCCGTGCTGGCTTTCTTTAAATGCAAAACGAATAATTAGTGTTTCTATTATGTTGCCCACCTTGGTAGCAGCGGTCACAGTAACAGATTTTGCCTGAAAACAAAGTTATAGCTAACTGTACCTGGAACTCTGCAGATATGAACATTTGCATTAAAAAGTACTGGAAACTACCAATTAATCTCAAAGTAGCTTGATTTTCATAAAGTAGAAAAGAGAACGCTCAAGATATTGATTTAAGGTACATTAAATCAAACTAGAGGTGGAATAAAGGCCACAGAACATTGCTTTGGAAAAATAAACAATGGAGTTAGCCTATGAATTGATCTATCGAAAATCCATGTACCGTCGCTTTAAAACCTTGCTGATCTTTGGTATGTTCCTGCTGTCTATCCACTTTTCATCCAAAGGGTTCTAACAAGTTAGCCTATGAATAAAGTTATACTTTTGAATTGTATTAATTGGAGAGAAATGTACTGTCATAAGGGACTCCAGTTCTCGGGATCCATTGGTCGCCCTGTATCAACTGTGAAACAGTGTATGGCAGCGCCTCGCTTGCAGCCTGAACCACCTTAAACCCCTGCCAGTGGACCCTACCACTCGTATCAGCTCCCGGACCCCAGTTTCTAAACTCCAGATAAGTAGCATGAGTTACAGGAGTAGACAGCCATTCTTCCCATCCAGAAGCATTGACAATCGAATCAAGGAACGACTCCATCACCATCACAGTCGAGTAAGGAAACCATGGGCGCCCAAGGAAACCGCTCATGGTCGGCTGAACGGGTCCCACATCGGGAGCTACAGTGATCCTACAACCTTGAATTGTGAAGGCCGATTTCTGATCCAATGACTGTCGGCCTTGTGCAGTGTACGTCACTGTCTCATACTTAGAGACACGAGCGTACAGGTTGCATCTTTGGAAGACTGCTGAAGCAAATCCAAAGATGAAGTCAACTGTACCATAGATATCGCACTCTCGATAAAACTGATAGCCTTGTTTAGCATACAAAGTGTCATGGTATCCAAGAATGCTACACCTGTAAAATATGGTGTAATTGGCTGTGATTGACACAGCGACAGCCTGACCATTGTCAATCCCGGCATTATTCTCAAACGTAATACCTTGTGCCACAAACCCATCTCCGTACACAGCTGCAAATCAGATTTTTAACCCGTTTATATCAAAAAAGAGATACAAAGAGGAAGAACATAGTAGATACTCATGTGACCTTGCTTCGAAACCATAGTATTAAATTATTTTCTCTTTACATCCAAAAAGAAAAACAGTAAAAGCATTGCTTGATGCATACTCATTCATTAAGTGACAGTGTTAAACATGTTTCAAACATTAAGAGAATTCCACCAACACATCAATATGAAGGATTTGCTTTAAAAAATTGGCAGAGACGGTTTCTCACCAAGCTATCAACAACCATGATACATAAAAATTCAACCTTCCATTCAAAAATTCAGCAATCACAATAATGAAATCCAATACACAACCACAAGCATTGACTAAAACAACCCCTAAAACCTTATCATAAGTTGCAAGATCAACTATACACAGTAAACATCATAACAAAATGTAACATAAACTAAAACAATTTTAATGAAGACATACTGAAAGTAGTAGAGTCAGAAGTAGGATACTGAGGCGGATGACGACTTGCTGTAATCTTAGTAACCTGAGCTCCATCACCAACCAAAACTACATTAGTCTTGTCCTGTGGAACCACCACAACCTCATTGTACGTCCCCGCACAGACATGGATATAAAACGGGGCTGCCCCGTTAGACGGAGCAGCCCGAATTGCATCAGAAACTCTACTGAAATCACCATCTCCACTCTGAGACACTGTTAGATTAAAATTCTTGTTATTCAGCTGATGTTTCTTATCATAAAACTTCCAGTATACAAACAACCCTGAAGCAAGTAAACCCACGAGAATTAAACAAACCCAGATCCCATTTTTTTTTGCCATTGTTGATTTTGCTCAAAGATTAAACATTTGTTGTTGAGAATATTGAATTTGTGGATCAATTTGTAGTTGCAGTTGCAGATTGCAGGAACTGTGTGTTATTATTATTACTATGTTTGAATTGTATATGTGATGTGTATATGAAGTAGTAATTAATGAAGTAATTACTTGTTGTAGTAAATCTTGTTTGATAGTATGTAGGAAACAGCAGAGCATGTCCATTTTTTGCAAAATAATTCTTGTCGTTATTGAATATATGCTTGCAGACCACACTGTAAAGGGATCTTAATCATGAGTGTTCAGATTGGAGCACTGAATTCTCAACTTACCTTCTTTTTTATATGGGTCCTTCTCATATTTTTTTTTTCACTTGGAGATTATTAAAATACATTTTTACAATATTAAATTGGTTTTTAGGAATTTAATATTAAGACTTCACATTTTTATTTAAGGCGAGTTTAAGGTTAAGACCATCTCTTTTCCATGCTTTAAACGATCCTGCATAAGATTAGTTAATGGGTTTATCTGGGACATGGTTTCTTTGTCTCAGTAACAGAGTCAAAGCCGCCTTTTAAAAGAGTGACTTTATCAGGCACAGAGTCAAAGTCGTCTTCTTAAAGAGTTATTTTACCATATAATTGGTCTTTATCTACGACATATTAGTGTGTTACTAAAATTGCACATAACAACATTATTACCCCAATTGCTCTAGCAAATAACGGGGAAGGGGGTCAGATCTACGTAGCCTTACTAAAAATTGCACGAAAAAAAAAAAAAAAAAAAGGCTTTCATTCATACGTTTATTATTCGCTTACTAGTTGGACTGACCTCTGAAGGACCTTCATGAACATTGGCTTGTTCCTTACATGTCTATTACCTTGGTATAAGGGCCTTCAGAGTGCCTCTTCTATCGACGAGATCTTTTAAGTGTCCAATTACTTAAGGTGCGGATGTTGTGACATTTTCCTTCGATGTAGCCTGCATTGACCCCGGGCTTTGGTAGAAACTACACGTACCCCTTAAGTCTACGCTTGCCTGAAATCATAAAATATTTAGGGGGGGAAATTTATTTGAGAGATAACTAATAGAGTAATGAGTTTATTGATAATAGGTTTGACATGTAAGGGCAATGATTACTCAGTTAATCTTTTAGCCTATGGGGGGTGGGTTACTTATTACCCTTTCATGAGGGTAATAGATTCAGAAAGAAACAAGATCATTAATGATTAATAATTTGGGCAAAACTAAACAATTGATGAACAAATGTAGGCAGTTTTTGGATTAATGTAAAAAATTTGAGTATTGAGTGTTATGTTTTTGTTTTCTTGCATTTGATCGAAAAAAATTAGTGAGAAACTTTGTTGATTCTAAACTTGTTATGAGAGGCTTAAGGCGTTCAGACGAAGAGAATGAAATCAACAAGAGGGATAGAATGGGAAATGAACAAGGTTACCCCAAATTTAATTTGTTACTTTGGTTGCTTCGTGACTTACTCCAAGGCCCTACCAAAGTAACAAGGCATCAACCACTCATTTTATCCTCCAAAACCAAACACCAACCATTGGGACCTCGACCTCTCAACCTTAACTACCCGCGGCACTACCACCATCGTCGGTGCCCCTTGTTCCCCACCAGGTACATAGCGGTGTACAGTGGGCCGGCGAGACCGAGTGCTAGCAGGCAAGATCCAAAACTAAATGAGGACCGAGCTGGGCGGGTTAGTGCTGGGTCGGTTTGGGAGGCACTAACACAACCCGCTGAGTAGCGGGTTGGACATGGCCTTGTTTTTTTATGTCGTGCTTGACCAACCCGGCCAAGACAAAGATGACAGTACTGATATGTCTAGTTTTTATATGATTTTACTCCCTAGTTTAGCTCGATTTTACATGATTATTATACTTTGTTTAGTATATTTATGAGCTAATTACGTGTTCGAGGTGCATTGCTCGTTTTTGCTATGTTTTGTAGGAATCTAAGCATTTAGAGGCTTTTTCCTAACACAATTAGCAAGCACCAAAGTCCAACAAGCTAATGGAAGCAAAATGGACCATGAAAGGAGAATGACAAACCAAACATTGAAATGCAAATGAGAAACAAAAATGAAGCCCAAAGCAAGGAGCCCACAACTCAAACATAGGATGCTCATTTGAATGCTCAAGGAATCCCAAAACTATGCAATTAACCGGAGAATTAAGGTGCTTAAAGGCATAGCTTATGATTCATTAAGCATTAAATGGAGCAATTAAGCAAATATACCCGGATTAAGGAAACTCCGATCGGGGTTCCCATTCCCTGATCGGGGTTTGACTTTTGTGAACACTTACGTTTCAAGTCCCTCTCCCTATATAAAGAAGAGGGACTTCGACACTTAGAGGCATTTTTTCACACATCTTACACATCATTTTTCATATCTTCTCTCATATCTTTCCTTACATTTTCCTTAGTTTAAGGCACAAGTTCCTCTTAGTTTCATATTTAGTTAAACATTTAGTTATCTTACAATAATATAAAAAGGCTTGTTGAGCCTCCATTAAAGTGACACGTGTCACGTCTCCATTTCTTGCCACATGTCACCTCTATAATTAACAAAAATAATAAAAAAAACTACATAATTATTGTACTTTAATTTCATTTTCTCTTACCTTTTTGTATACCTTGACACAATAAAAAAAAACTAAAATTTTAAATTAAATATCTCAATTGATTCCCATTATTACATCTTCATTACCAACTATTTGTAATCTTTTATACAATAATATAAAAAGGCTACATTGATTAGCTAATAGAATGATACATGACGAAGTACAATTCCATGTTAAATTAAAAATAATATATACAATATTATAAAAAGTCTAACTGAACGATGTGTTTAAGCCACATTGACGTGGTGTCATTGGCATCTAACCAACTCTCCATATAGCATACGTGAGTTTTGCTCACTTTTCATCACCGTCTGAGGCTCCCACTAACTGAAGACGCTTCACCTTCTTTTAACATTAAAATGACAATTACCGCAACATTAATAGATTATAACCCCTTTCATTTCATGTAATTAATAATAACTACATTGAAGATGAAACGATTGCCCTTATTATTTCTTGTCATTTAGATAATTCAAACACAATGAGAATTCTCAAATTTCTCATTTATAAAAACCCATTTTACATCAATTCCTTTCTAATTTTTTTTTTTTGCACTCTAAGCTTTGTATATCACCTCATCCTTTGATTTTCTATAGCTTCCCTTTTATTTCTATGTGATTTGATTTGATCGCGATTTATAATATTCCCTGTAAGTTTGTTATTAATTATTGTGGAGTTAAAAATAATGTTTCGACTTCGAAAATGGAACTTGGAAAAAGTATCTCACCCATTAGTGTAGATGAAACCAAAAAATCAAAACAGAAACGTGCACCATAAACGAACTTGTGAATTTCACGGGCAATTAAACTAGTTACTTTGTTCAAACACTTGATTACATTTCAAAGTTGTAATTCAATATTTCCATTCAATCATTTGGGTTATTTGTTCTTCATTTCCGTGTTATATTTCTCTATTGCGGTAATCATAATTCTAGTTTTATGTTAGTATTCACTTCCGTCATTTACCTTACAAATCATTTAGTTAATCGTAACATTAGTTAATCATAGTTACATTGTTATCCACATTAGAATTGTTAGTTTTCATTCACTTGGTGTAACACATTTTATTAACAAGTTGTTTTTCCTTTATAACTTCATAATCACCATGCTTATTATATCAAATACTATTAGTTTAATTATCAACATGAGTGAGTAGTTTCATTTGTTTAGGGATTAAGGAAGCCATGCATAATTAGTAAGTTGGAAATGTTAAAATAAGGATGAACTAATATTGATAAATTGTTTCTATCACATGCTTCTATTGTTTTGTCAATCTTTGTTATTTGGCCAATCACATTGATTAAATTTGTTAATTCATTCTATAAGTCGAGAGACACGAAATCGGATTAGACTAAGCATGTATAGTAGGACGACTCTAGTTATAACGAAAGTTCTATAGGACTCGACCCAAGGTTGACACTAATATCGAGAGATGGATGTCTTTAGCCTAAACAATTAGGAATGTTAAGAATTCATATGTTTAACATGAGCATTTACGTATTTGCATGAGTGACCTGACTCCCCTATACTATTTTAATATTATTGAATTTACATCATATTTTGCTAAACATCAAACCAAACCAAACCATTCAACCGACCTTGATAGTAGTCTTTTCATAACATTTCATAGCGAAATTCCCGTCTCATTGTGTTCGACCCCTCGTACTACATTAATTTGTGTCTAGGGAAATTTATCTTTGCATAGGTGTGCGATATATCCTATCAAGTACCCCGGCTAGTGGTGATGTACGAGCTAGTGCCGAGCTGATCCACGGGCTAGTCGCGCTGATGAACTTCGACCCATGAGACCAGTCTGGGCTGAATTGGCCCGCTACACAACTTTACATGTACACAACTCCCCCCTACTTCGAAACCACCCCCTCCCACCACCCCAAACACCACTCTTAAGCTCCAAATCACCTAAACTGAAAATTATAATAAGTGTATCGGGCAATTGATATAATTTCACAACTAAATTTTCAAAATTATTTTGACAAATTATGTACTACTTTACATTCATACAAATCATACTCCAACCAAGGAATAATTAATGAGTCTAATTTTGGACATTGAATAAAAATGTCATGTACTTGTGTTTCCCATTTCCCAAAATCCAATATTATTGTTGTAAAAATCCCCAAAGTTAGCTTTCTTCTCCTCCATCGATCTCTATCCATCATCTCATCTTGCTTCTATCTAACATAACAACAACAACAACAACACAAGTCTCAATTATTTCTTCCAATAAAATCATGACCCAATGAATGCCGTCAGATCATCTTCCATAGAATTACAGACGTCGTTCTCTCCGCCTATGATTCTTACTTACTTACTCACTCACTCACTTACTAACAAATAAACCCACCAAAACAACATTTCAAATTTCATATATAAATTCATAAAAGCCCAAAAAAATGGAGGAATTGCAAATCCAAGTAGCTCAAGCAGTTAATGTATTGAACCATGATTCACAATCTTGTAATAGAGTTGCTGCAAATCAATGGCTTATTCAATTTCAACAATCTAATGCTGCTTGGGAAGTTGCTACTTTACTTCTTACCTCTTCTTCTCATCTTCATCTTAATCATAACCCTCTTTTTTCTGATTTTGAGGTTGAATTCTTTGCTGCCCAGATTCTTAAACGCAAGGTTTGTCACTTTTTTGTGCAATTCTTGAGGTTTTTGTTATTGGGTTTCTTTCAGTTTTCAAATGGTTCAGAAAGTTTTGATCTTTTGAGGGTTTTGGAATTGTAAGAATGGAATAGGTAAACAAATAATCGAGACGGGTTCAGTAGAATTCAGTGGCTGGTTACTCACTGTTTGATAGAGCTCCCTAAGCTTAGAAGAAATTTGCATGTTGGGTTACTGTCATTTTGATGCCTTTTGGTGGTTATTTCAGTATATTGCATCATTTGGTTTGTGTTACTGGGTTTCTTTAAGTTTTTCAAGTGGTTTACAAAGTCTTGATCTTTTTGAGGGTTTTGGAATTGTAAGTTATCTTTAAGAATTGATCCCTAAGAATGGAATAGTTAAATAAATAACCGAGACGGATTGAGTAGAATTCAGTGGCTGGTTACTCACTGTTTGCATGCTGGGTTACTGTCATTTTGATGCCTTTTGGTTGTGAAGGATCTTTTTGAGTTGGGATAGTGAATTTCCGTCTTTCTTGATATGTTTTTACATTTTCTTTATGCACTGGAAGTTGATTTAGTTACACTGTGGCTAAGCAATTCAACTTTAAACCTCAATATATAGTTGAGATAGTTGTTTTGATGGTTGATTTGCCCGTCTTCTGGTTATTGTATATGTCTTTCAGCCTAAAGGTGCATTTGAGTGGAGATTGAAAGGCCTATATCCTCTCCAAACTTCTAGGGGCTTAGTTAAATTTTGAAAATGGACTTCTGTTGTGTATGAAGTTGTGTCGTTAAAGCTCGCTAAAAATTGTTATATGGATTAGGTCTTCCATTATTAACACTATGGGAGTTTTTTTATTTTGCTTGACAAAGTGTTCTATGGATGAAATACAATTTCTGATGTAATTATATGTTTCTGGGTTGGCAATCAAAGTTGTGAAGGAAAGGAAAATGAGTCTTAAAGAATTTTTTATTCATCTGCAACGATTACAAGAAGTCAGTATAGCTGCTGTCCTTACGTCACTTAGCCAGTCTGTTTGACCACCATACTGAAATCAAAATAGCTCTTTTTTGTCAGATACTTAGTGAAGGATACTACCTACAGTCAGGAGTGAAGGATGCTGTGTTAAATGCTCTTCTGTTGGCTGCTAAAAGATTTAGTAGAGGACCTCCGCAGGTTTGTTTGTTTGTTAGTTTTTGAGTGTCATGTCATGAAACTACACTTTTTTTTTCCGTAGATTTATAATCTGAAATATATTGGCTTTCCTCCTCTCCTTTTGTCCAGTTATGTCTCTTTTCTTCTTCGGATGAATGTCTCTGTCCAAAGTTGTAATAAAATACATCCGAACTTTTTACTACTAATTATCTCATACATGTGTGCCTTAGCATTGCTTGACATACCTATGAGGCTACGATCTTTCCGTTGAACCCATCGTTTGCCCTGGCAGCTATTAACACAGATCTGTCTAGCACTTTCTGCACTTATACTCCGTGCAGCAGAGCACAGGCAACCAATAGAGCAACTTTTCTATAGTCTCCAGAATTTACAGACAGAAGAGAGTGGCAACATTGCTGTTCTAGAGATGCTGACTGTATTGCCAGAAGAAGTAATTGAAGATCAAAGTACTGATAGCAGCATAAATTCTACTCAAAGATCTCAGTATACACAAGAGGTTTTTCTCAACCTGGGCTAGTCCCCTTCCCTTGTTTTGCATGGTCAATATTTCATGCCTCCTTATGAGCTTGTGAAATGCAGCTTCTATCGCATACGCCAATGGTTCTTGAGTTCCTACAACAGCAGTCAGAGAAAAGGTTTGAAGATTGCAACCATTTGCATGAAAGGAATAGGAAGATATTGCGCTGCTTGCTCAGCTGGGTAAGAATAGGATTTAGTTATCTCCAATAGTTCCCCTCTATGTCCAAGAATGTGCAAAGATAGTTTCTGTATTTACGATGCGACCTCTGTTTTTATGTTCAGATTCACTATAATACTTTACACTTAGGATTCTGAGTTATATTTTTTGAAGTCCTATGTTACTCCGACTCGGCTGCTAGTCAATGTGACACAATGTCGAGTGGTGAACACGGCTATTTGTGATAAAGTTTCATCTTTTTTTTTCCGAAGCGTCGAAGTGTCGTGTCGTGTCGGAATGTTAAAATTTCGGACACGGAGCACGTAACCAAAGTGAAGTGTCGAAATGACCTATTGCAAACTGTCGAGTTCCATTCTCGTAGTAGAGTCCTTTGTTGCTATATGTTGGTACTGAAATTGGCGTTCTCCTCACATTTAGGTGCGAGCAGGTTGCTTCTCTGAGATACCTCCTGGCTCATTGTCTTCTCATCCTCTTTTGAATTTTGTGTTCAATTCCTTGCAGGTATTATTAGTCAGCTATCTTGCACTGTTTTGCATGAGCACACCCCTAAAATGTGATTTAGCATATCTTTTAGTGATTTGTTTCTTTGGTTTAGGTTTCAACTTCTTTTGATTTGGCCGTTGAAGTTCTTGTTGAGCTTGTTAGTCGTCATGAGGTAGGTTGAAGCTGCTTCGTTTGTATCACATTGAGCAAAGTACTTTATTCGTGTTGTCTTGTACGTATCAGGTAATAATATATTATTTTCAGCTTGTTTTTCTGTATAAACTAAAACAGAGCCCCTTTTAACTTTTGCTTCCCTTAATTTACCAGCAGCAGAAAAATATACATTTTTTAAAGTCATTTCGAAAGGCTCTAGATCCTTCTATAATATTGCATTAAATGTTGATTTTAACAAACGCGTTGTCTCTATCATGGTATGCAATTACCTGTAATATTCGTAAATCCTAATCTAAGATTTATCAGGAGTAGCATCTCTGAATCACACTTGATCTTGTATACATGAAAAAACCCTTGTCAGCTTATTAAGATTCGGGGACTTGGGCAACGATAAACAACTGCTATCTGTTGCTCCTATTATTTTAGATCGCTACAGCATGGTTGTTTGGTTTTAAGTTAAACCACTATGAGTTTTGTATAAAAAAGTTGTCTTCATAGCTTCACAATAAACTTGGACAATTCAGCTATGATAGTTCATGAAAATATGTTATCGGTGCTAACATTGAAAGGATTGTCTTTTTAGTTGACCTTTTCCGTCTTATTCATCTAGAAAGGACTAATGGAATCTTTATGGATATGTTTTCCTGGCATTACCTAAATGCTGGTTTCAATTTTGTTGGTTTATGTCCTACTCGGTTTACAGACTGGTTGTTTCAGTCGAACCTTTCATTTGGTCTATTTGAGAATCACTGGGTGATGGTGCTACTTTATAGTTTAATCTACTTGCTTCTTGACACGCTAAAAAACGTTATACTGTAGGCACAAACTTATATAGATTATAAATGCTGGTTTTATCTTTCATTCAAGCAATACCTGAAGCCCATTACATGGTTTCTTGCTTGGCTTTTGTAGGAGCTGCCTCAGGTATTATTGTGTAGAGTTCAGTTTTTAAAGAATGCTCTACTTCTTCCAGCTATTACAAACGCAGATGAGAAAATTGTCAGTGGACTTGCATGCTTGATGTCAGAAATTGGTCAGGCTGTAAGTTAACTTTGCCTTCACTCTCAGTGTTGATGTTTATATCTGTCAAAAACTCCATAGTTTCCTCGTGTGGCGATATTGTACGTAAATAACTTTTCATTTGTTCTCTCTCTACAACTGTTTGTACGTTTCTTTTTCTCCCAGGCTCCGTCTCTTATTGTAGAAGCAAGTCCTGAAGCATTGACCTTGGCGGATGCACTATTGAGGTCTGGTCTTATCTTATAAGCCCTCTTTGCACATTTATAATTCATTTCTTTAATATTAAAGGGTTCCTTATCCTCCAATCATGTTCCAATTCGTACGACACTACTTTCAACGTATCCATGCTTTTGTCAATTGTCATATTGCTTGCTGTGTGCTCAGAGTCAGACTCAGTGTCCCTCTCTCCGCTGAACATTTTGGCTGAATCATGTGACGCCTGAAACGTTAGGGTCTACTCTGTGTCCATATGAAAACGAATAATGGTCAACTGGTCTAGATATAGAAATTTCCAATAGTGACTCACTACTGTCTAACTCTAAATATGATGGGATTGAAATACCATGCTCATTAAACTTTATGTGCTTCTCATATTGTGAAGTAACTTTGGACACAATTCTCATGGGTCATTTTGGTCTAGGAAACAACCTCTTTACGGTTACAATGCAGTCGTAAGGTTGTGTATATTTGACCACCTTACTCCGCCGTAGGTACAAGTTAGTGAGGCACTGGGGTAATGTTGTTGTTGCTCTATTCTTTTTAGTTTATTCAAGCCTTTTTCACCGGTTATGTCAAATATATCATGTTTTTATCGGAATGCTAACATGATAGCTGCACTGCAGCTGTGTGACTTTTTCAAGTGAAGATTGGGATATTGCAGATTCAACATTGCAGTTCTGGTATACTTTTCCTCTCAATTGTCATCATTCTTTAATCTAGCGGGATTTTATAAACTCAATGAAGTTGGACAGTGATGTCAGTGTTTGCTGTTTGCCTTTTCTTTTTCTGCCTTTGCGACGAGAACTTATCTCAAGTATGGTGCACATGAAGAGGGAGGCAGCAAAAGAAGCACATGTTGTGTTTGTTTTTGTCAGATTTCCTAGACACTGAGTCTATTCTGATGTTCATTTCCAGGGGTAGCATTTCCAGCTATATTCTTGGAGTCAATGTGGATGATAGAGAAAAAAGGGAACATGCACATAAATTCTTTTCCCCTGTATTCTCTGCCTTACTTGATGCTCTACTGCTGCGTGCTCAGGTTTCTAGTTCATAAATTGATAGCCTTTACTCCTTCGTTTATTATTGATTAGCTCTCATTAAACGCCCTAATAACAGAAAATTACAGTCGTTGGGTTTTCATCTTACTAAACGCTCTACTCTATTTGCTTTTTGGTTGACTTACTTAGTAGCCCTTCCTTTCTTTATTATATATTCCTCCAAAACTAGGTTAATTTTCTCTAGTCATGTTTAAGTTACTTGTGGGTTCCTTTAGCTTATGTACTTTCAAGAGTAAGTTCATTAACTTAGCTTGATGTTTTGGGTCAATAGTTGCTCTGTGCCTCTGGAATCTGGATTTACGATTTTAACTCTTGTTTATAATGTTTCGGCCTTTTGGGCATTACTTCTCCGTTCCCACTTGTCACCATAAGTAAACTCGATCACACTGCAGCACATGGGTAACTTTGACTATTTCCTCTATGTGGGATCCTATAGCAAGTCCATTTCGACATAGTCGACCTCATCGGTTATTGAAGGATTCTGTTTTATAAGTGATTCTTTGCATAGTATATTACTCCCTCCCATTTTTTGGAAAAGCACTGTGTTCCATTTTAGGCTCATTCACTGGAAAGGCATGGTTTTCTTAAATGGCAATAACAAGCCTAGCAAATTACCCATATGTCCACACATATAATATACACAATTCACCCACATGACTCAAAGGTAATGTTTGGATTACATGGTCATATATTTTCTTACATATATACAGGTGGACGGTTCTACTTATGATGGAGATGGAGGAAGCAGTGAGCTACCTGACGGTCTAGTGAATTTTAGAATGAGCTTGGCTGAGCTTCTCATGGAACTGTGTCACCTCTTAGGATCTGCAACATATATGCAAAAGGTGCGTGGAAATCTATTTGGCCTTCATTTTCACAGGGGCCTTGCCGTGATGCTTAATTCTTCACTAGTGCACTGCATGCCCACTTCTTTTCCACTGTCGCCTGTAGGTGCATTACTTTTGAAGGATCTACTTATCTGCTTGTACTTTGATGATTTGTAGTAAAGCTAGTCAACATTCACCATCTTTAATCAAATATAGAGGTTTGGTTTTTTTTTAAAAACCCATGGTATTGAATGTCGGTTTGATACTTGTCACGGAATCAATTGTCGAGGCCTCATCTCGATTGTTGCGCTATAAATGCAGCTGATACCGCCTAAAAATTCAGTAGCGATAATCGTCAAAGAGCTGATACCTTTGCCTTATTTTGGGGTGTTGTTTAAGAAGAGAACGTGGGGTTGGGATTCTATCCATGGATAACTCTGTTCAGAGTTTTCCTGCCTTTGGTGTACATCTGGAGTCAAGTGCTGCCATTAGACCAGAATTGTGTGAGTTAATTCAGAGCATGCAATGTTCAGCTTGTTTCTTACTGAGTGAAACACACTCACAGATATCACATGCTTGCATCTTATGACACATGTCCTCTTATTGTGTAATATTCAGGTGTATTTTTTGTATTTTCTTTGTCATTATAGGTTTCCATTGTGGGATGGGCGTCAGGAAACACCTCAATACCATGGAAAGAAATCGAAGCCCGAATGTTTGCACTGAATGCGGTGAGCAAATAGAACTTGGATACTCTTTGTGCTTTGTTATTGTGCTGGAAACCAGAGGTATCTGTCATTGATCTTGGGTAATTTTTTGTCTGGTTTCTCACTGTTTGTTCTGAGTTTCCTTCTCATTTTTTTTGCGGTCTTATCTCTGTTTCAACCCGTTCTTTTTCTCCTTTTACTTCCTTGGTTTCCACGAAGTTCTTCCCATTTGACTTTTTGAGGTGGAAGTATCTGAAGTTTGATCGTAAATCTATAAAACAGTATTAAGTATATGACGCTAAAATATTGCATTTATTATTGAAAAATCCTTCACAGTACTATATTTTCTACATAAAGTACGGTCAACGGGTCATCTTGAAAACTACAGAAGTCAAATGGGAAGACAGTTGTGTATCAGAGTAAGTATTTATTTATCAACATTTCTTACATAATGATTCATAGTAAGTCTTCTTATGTGCTTCGTGCTTGGTGCTTTATTACTAGTAGCACTTATTTCACCAAAATTTCATCCCAATCTTGCTTGAGGTGAACGAGCTTCCTTTGAGGTTTCCAAGTGGTCTCTAAGAGGAATGAAAGGTGGTATCCGATTGGATTTCCTTGTTTTTTTGGAGTTTCAAGATTGTGGACAATACATTATGTTTTATTACAGTTCATGGGTCCTTAGCCAACTAGATGTTTCTAGGTGGTAGAAACTGTTGATGGTGGATTTCGTAGTTAGGAGTAGGATGTAGGAAGCTCATAATAAATTTTATAGATTGATTGAACATCAATACTCCAACTGTGTGGAGAAATAGTTGCAACTGATGATGATAAGCCTAGAAGATTGAATTTTCAAATCGTTCAGCTTCTTTAATGTAGTTTGGTTTGTTCAGATAAAGTGTGCCAAGCACTGTAGTGCTTCAGACCCAGGGTGAGCTGGATCTTGTGTGCAATTTATTGCGTATTCACATTGCTTCATTATATGGCTTATTTGTAGGAACACCTATTTGCGTAATTTTATTTTTGTCTGTTCAATTGTATCTTTCTTGCTATTCAGGTTGCTGAAGTGATCATACAGGAGTGTCAAAAATCTGACTTTAGTATCATTATGCATTTGGTGACGATTTTGTCTAGCAGGACTTCCAATGAACCGGAAGGCTTCATGTGTATTGTGCGTATTTTTTTTGTGTGTGTTTAATCATGTTATTACTTTTTTTTTTTGTTATCTAAGGGTGGATTATTTTTTAAAATGCTCTACACCTTATTTCTCACGTGACGTTTCCATCACAGGTATACAGATCACTTGCTGATGTTGTTGGTTCGTATTCCAAGTGGATATCTGCTCTTCAGATTAGTGCTAGGCCTTTGCTGTGAGCTCTTTTTGTCTTGGCTGAAGATGTCGTATTATTGATTATGACCATAACACATAAATTCACAAGCTAAAACTGTAGTTCCCGGATTTTATGTATTGGGATATGATTGTTTCTAATCTTTTTATTACATATTTACATGCATTGGTTTTCAAGGTGCTTTTTTGAGCATGGCTACTTCCCAAACCAATTATTGAACGTAAATTATCTGTCCTTATTGACATTGCTCTCTGTTTGCAGATTATTTCTTGCTGCAGGGATTTCACAACCTTTCTCTGCAAGCGCATCTGCTTCCGCGTTGCGTAAAATATGTGAAGATGCTACCTCTTTAATGTCTGATCCCTCGAACTTGGAGGTTTTGATCTTTATTGGCGAGGTATGCTACCATGCTCTTAAAATTAAGTGCAATTGTGATCTATATCATAAACAATCCCATTCTGTATGATTGACTACTCAACTCTTTACTCATTTGCTCTCGTGTCTATTTTTCTTGTGTATTAGTCTATTACCAATCCAAACTATTATGGAGTACAAGTGAGCTAAAGTGTGTTCACTCCTTATATTAAGAAGTAGATGCGATTTTTATTGTGGGTCATCGGAGAACAGTTTCTATGTGAATTTGACAGATGTGTAATACTGCGCGCTTTCGATTCCCCATATCCTGACGTTGGCTTGAGCATTTTAGGCATTAGGGTAATGTACTAAGTATTCGTGAATGATTGGTTATCTAGAAATACTAGTTGAGAGGTGAGGTTGTTTATATTGCCTTCATTAGAGTTCAGAATCAATGTATCTTTTTTTTTGCTTTTTGTACCTTTTTGTTTAGTACTCTCTCCATTCCATTTTGTCGATTGTATTTGCTTTTTGCACAGGGTTTTGGGAGAGCATAATAAGCAGTGTTTCACATAAGCATGTACGATTTTACTCCCACCATAAGTTAGCCACTTTTCTATTCATTGTTCCCCGTTCTCCTTCCAAACTTTGCCACCATGGCCTATTGGCTTCCTCCTCCTTGCCTACTCCTCACAGAAATCAGCCACCCATCTTTCCACCTCCTTCCTCTGCTAGAAACAGCTGTCCACCTCGCCACCCTTCGAGTCTCCTTTGCAACCCATAACTATGTAGCTCATCACCTTTCAAATATCACCAGATTCGCACCCCTCAGCCACCACCACAGCTGTCAGACCCTCACCGTGCTTAATGCCATTCTATTCACCACCAGATCAACCACATGTCCATATCTTTCTTAGCCACGAGCAGACCAAGCCCATCCTCACCCTCAACCAAACGAAGGACAGTGATGCCGGATGTAGGGTGATGATGAGAAGAAGGAGAGCGAAGTAACGGGTGAAGGTGGTGGGTGTGTTTTGTGGTGGATTGATGAAGGTTGACAGGTGACTAAGAAGAGGCAGAGGGATTGCTTTTGTGGGATTGAAGAAGGTAGTTCTGGTTGGAGAGGCGCTGGAGTGCGGTGGCTTGAGCGCAGCAGCGGTAGGGTCACTAGGGTGTTGATGGTTGAGGTGGGTGTAGGGATGAGATGATCATGGTAAAAGATGGATTTTTGCTCAAAAAAGTGGGTTGGTTAATGGATTACTTTAGTGGTTTCATTTGGTTATTTGGGGTTTCATTTTGTTATTATGGTTTAATTGGGGTTTATTGTCCAATAACCTATATGGGTTAGTCTATCTAACAGTGACGGGCATGATCATATATTTACATGGAAAATTAGAAACGTAAACAAGCTGTTGCAATGGCTCAAAAGGAAAACGTAAACATCCAATAAGAATTAGCGACTAATTAGTAATTCTTTGTTAGGAATTAAAGTCACAAGGTTACTCTCATTTAGTCTTTGTTGTTTGATAGCTAATACCAATAATTCTGTTACGAGTATAAAACCAATTTTGGGACTTCAACCATCAGTTTAAGCTTTTGGTTGAGATGGTTTCTTGACAAATTCCGTATCACCTTGTGATACTTGAGCATTAATGAGAGAAACAATCATTACCAATTTCAAAATTTGAATCTGTTTAAAATGGACATTGAGATTTGGATTCGAGGTATTTGATTAAATATTTGTGAAACAGCAATCTTGTGTTTTTTTTAATGCTTATCTCCCTTTGTATAAGTGCGTTTGAAGGATCCTGTTGTAGCTCTTTCTACCAAAGTTCAGTGTTTTGGTTATCACTAGGCCGATTGGAGATATGACATAGTTTAGGAGACTGAGAGAAAAGGAACATTTAATATCCTAACTGCCGGTGTTTGATGTTATTTTAGTGCTTCTGTATATGTTTGATCTCTATATTGTTGACATTACTCTCCCAATTGCTTGTTTTTATAGTGTTTGGAGAAGCAACATTTGTCTCCAGAAGACGAGGAGGAAGTTGTTGGTGCAATTGCTCTTGTTGTTGGCAGTCTTCCTAGTGTGGAGTTGAAGAACAATTTGTTAGCTAGATTGCTTTCTTCCAGCTACGATGTCATCGGGAAACTCGTAAGTTTTCTTCTTTTTATGGTTATTTTTCAGATTATAGATTTAAAAAAATATCTCATATGCAGTCATGCAGAGCTACATATAATAATTTGAAGGACCTGAAGATTTTGAATGAATTCCTTATATCTCCATTTTGAGAAAAGTAAAATGTAGATGTTTTACTGCTGGATAAATTCATGCACTATTTGGTTGACAATAAAAATTGTGTGGCGCTATCAGATCTGGATACAGTGCATTCTGCACCCAGTGCTAGCTGTGGTCTCATTATGAACAAGTTTCTAAAATAGAGATTAAGGACACTTTTAGACATTTGTTTGACCTTAAGTTCATCATGTGAATTGCTGTGATATTATTGAAGTGACTCACTCATATTTGATTAAGTGAACAGATGGATTCTTTATTTAGACGAGAATATAATTGATTTCGTTCTTCAGTCAAGGCCATCTCTAGAATACTGAGCTCTACGCATCCACCCCCTCTTTTTTTTTTAGTGACTGATTAATGTTAGATGTGGAATTAACTGAAATTTGAATATTATTTTCAGATTAATGATGATAAAGAGCGTGGTTTGAAGCAGAATCCAGCTGCTTATTCACTGATATTGGGTTCGGCTGCCAGAGGGTTGCATAGGTTTGTCATGCTTTATTCGTTTGTCTCATATGGGCAATTCTATTTAGGTTACATATATCAGTCTGTCACTCTGTCGGAGCCCTCGGAGGCTCTAGCCTCTAGGTTTGGAAACTCTGGATATACAGGAACCATGTCACGAAATTTTTTTCTCCAGTGGGATTATTATAATATGGTTTACTACCGCATAGACATAGCTAATAAAGAAATAAAAGGTGGGTTAAACCATAAAGGTGGCATTCCTCTCCCTGTATTATCGGTGTCATGATTTATGATTTTCATGCTGTTAAATAGCAGCATTACCCCTCTGTCTCAAGGGCTCACGCAGATGGAGGGTTACGGGAAGGTTGGATATAAGCAGCCTTTCCCATGTGTTGTTAACACATAGAGGTTGTTTCTAGATGACCCATAGTGAACAGCTCTGTGGAGAATTGCATCAAATGAATGACATGCTGGTTCACCATAAAAGAAAGTGCAACCATTTTAGTGAGCATTCTACTTATTCTGATAACAACTTCTACAAAGTTCTTCTTTTTCATATATTGTTCATGTTACGATTTCTATTTCCACAGCCTGTTTATACTTTAAACAATCAGCTTATCCAATTTTTTTTATTTTTTTTATTTTTAATTTGTACATGAGGATTCTTATTAGAATTGCCTCTGAAACTAAGGTTTTTTTTACAGGGTTGGGACAGTGCTTAATCATTTGGCTGCACCGATGTCTGGTAGCTCTAGTAAAGATGATCCACTTCTTGTACTGCTAAGCATTTTTTGGCCTATGATAGAGAAACTTTTTAAATCAGAGCACATGGAAAATGGCGGTTTGTCAGCAGCTGCTTGCCGAGCTCTATCGCAAGCTGTTCACTCAGCTGGTATCAATCTCTTCTTAAAGAAAGCTAACCATTATCCACACTCTCATCCACTTGCTGAAAAGGCTGAGTGTTATCTATTATGATTCATTGTTTATTTTCACAGGACAACATTTTACGGCCTTACTACCTACCGTTTTAGACTGTCTATCGACAAACTTCATGTCATTCCAGAATCATGAATGTTACATCAAAACAGGTATTAATTGAGTTGGAAAGATTGTTAATTAATGCTGTGTACTATTTATGACAATTGATATGGGTACTATTATCATGGTTTGATGTCTGAGAACCTTTTCCCTGCATTATTCACGACATCATGACATGTTATTTTAAGGGGATGTCTTTTTTGAAAGAGTTTCTGAATGTGTGGAAGCCTTTTCCCTGCACTTCTGATTGGTAGCATTGTGAAGTTCTAGGGGTTGGAGCTACCTAATACATCTGAGACTGACCCGTTACGACAGGGTGTCTATTTACATTCTACGGAGTTCTAACTGAGGAGCAACTAAAATAACTGTCACTATGTGTCAACTTAGAGTTGTTTCATTTACTGCCTAAAACCCTTTCTCACCTGTCCTCCCGTATTATATACTCCGTACTAAAAGACTCCATAAAATGTTCTGCTGTACGAACATCGATTAGCTTCTCATCAAGCGTGCTGTTACTGTAGTATCTTCTGCTTTATGTCAGCTTCCATGCTCGCACTGTAACTGTTGCAGCAACAAGAATTTCTTTTCATTTCAAGGGCTAAACTATATAGTGCACAATTTTTGTACGACTAACTCATATCAAACAATCTTGATGCAACATAAATATGTTAAACCATTTAATTAAAATTCCACACTAATAGTTTTTAAAAATCTAAATAGAACTTAAGGGTCAAGAGTTCTTCAAAACCAAAATCATCAATATAAAGCTACACAAATAAGTTGAATTTGGTTTATCTCTAAACTTTTGTAAGTTTTGAGTGACTAAATTATGCATTTATCAGTAACTCAATGAAATGTTTCAGATATTTAAAAAGCTTAAGATACTTGCCTTTGTTTATGCAGGTTTGTAGGACATTCATCCCGTCAATTGCAAATTTGGCTAAATTAATGTTAAATGTTGAGATCAATTGACAATTTGGGAAAATGGCAAATAAGAATATAGAAATGATTTTAGAGTTATAATATTAGGCTTCTCCGTACTGTAGATATAAAAGTGACAGTCCATCAACATATGGCAAATGCATATACTTACTAACGTATTAATACAATACTTAAGTCTACATGTAAATTTCTAAAATGTAATACCTATAATGCATTGGACACGAGATCTATTCTACGACAACATTACCCTATTGTCGTTGGCTCCCACAAATTGCGGAGTAAGAGGGGTTGGTCGCGTGAGAGACCATCTTATACAAGACTCACTGTTTTCATTTTGTGTTGTTCCTGGCGGGTTATATATTTGGCTGCCACTTGCAAAATTTAGCTACCTGTTATGGCTATTGGTGGACTTGGCCTTTTCAGCTGCTGCTGATGTTCTGTAATTAGATATTTCTAGTACATTGTTCAAGTTGTTGGCTGACTAAGTTTTTTATTCTTGAATTCTATAGTGTACTTTTTCTCTTCGCATTTGTAAGACTGTAACCTGAAGTATATGTTCTATTTTCCAGCTTCTGTCATTATCGAAGAGTTTGGTCATAGAGAGGAATTTGGACCTCTATTCATCAGCACCCTAGAGAGATTCACTAATGCTGCATCAGTTACAGCTCTTAATTCTTCATATATATGTGATCAAGAGCCTGATCTGGTGGAGGCTTTTGTTGGTTTCACGTCTAGTTTTGTTCGTGTATCTCCTAAGGCAAATTTTCTGTCCTTTGTCCCCTAATCCCTCATACTCTCTCCATTCATTCGGATTTATGAGTGTTTCTAACTGGTCCAAGTTTTAATGAGGTAAGTGAGAAGGGTACATCTGTCAAGTTGATGTATAGTGTAAGTAAGCAAATGATTGGGTCGTGGAACCACAAATTTTGAACAGGTTAATAATTGTCTTTCGATGTATAGTGAATTAGTTTGAATGATCTAAGTAGAAACGGTAAGAAATTCAAATAAATGGAGAGTGTCTAATACTCCCTCTGTCCCAGTAAATTCTTCAAGTATTTTACTTTTGGGTGTCTTAGTGAATTCTTTACGTTTCTCTTTTAGGTATTTGTTACTTCATTACATTACTGAGAATCCCTTGCGAAACCCATTGCAAAAAGTAGGGTAACTTTGTATATTTTCATACCGTCGACTTTGTGCAAAAAAAGCAAACGTAAAAAATTCACTGGGACGGAGGGAGTATCTGGCAGTTATGTTTTACTTTCTTTAACAAAGAAGCCTGTCAATTTGACTATTTGCATGTTATGCAGACTGTATTGGCAGCATCAGGTTCCCTGCTAGAATCGTCCTTACAAAAGGCTGCAATTTGTTGCACAGCTATGCATCGTGGTGCCGCTCTAGCAGCTATGTCATACATGTCATGTAAGACTGTTTTTCTCGAGTATACTGTTTTGAATTTCTGCCAATGTGTGTGTATCTTGTCACCACCTTGATGATCTCATGAGATTACGAAAATACACTACATTTGAGATATACTTTAATGCTTCGTGACAAATTTTTGTGCCAGGAATAAGTATTCCTTTTCAGTTACGCCAGCATTGTAGTATTGGATGCTAATATGTTTGCACCATCTTGGGGCTAAAAATTAGTGGCAGTGTTTAGACGGTCCGCAATTAAGCGTGTTTTTTTTTTCTATTTTCTTCCCACTTTCCTTTTTTTTGGTTTTTTTTCTTCCCACTTCTCTTTCTTACCTTTTTCGATAACTTGTTAATACCCTTTTACACAACTGCCCTCATAACTTGATTATAATTACCAAAAATGCTACACCTCCGATTCAATTACCCAACCTCTCTTTCCACCTCGAATATAACTGTCCAGGGTTACCAGATTCGGAATTCGCTTGATTCGTTTTTGTAATTCGAATTCGCGATTCGCTCAATCAAGCGAATCCGATTCGCTGGGCGAATTATAACTTTTTATAATTCAATAATTCGTCGAATCTGATTCATATTTAGTATATTTATAATTCGGTGATTCGTCGAATCCGATGCGCTAAACATATCATAATTCGCTAAATCGTATTGATTCGCCTAAAGGATCTTGCTTATACTTCAATTGAGCATCATCAAAAACCTATATCATCAAGATGAGTATCATTATTGGCTTCAAAATAATTAGGTATTGTATATACTTCAATTTTTTCTGCATTTTTTGTGGGTTTTAACGAAGTTATAGAATTCGCTCATCAGAAGCGAATTACTAACGAATTCGAGCGAATTAGTACAAAAACGAATCGTGAATCGATTCGCTGGAATCGATTCGCGATTCAGAGGGTGGGGGAGCGAATCCGGTAACCCTGTAACTGTCCACCATCATGCCACCACCCCACCAGCCGCCGCCGCCTCCTAACCAGTAACCACTCCTCCTATCGTCCATAGATCTAACAGCACCACCATATCACTCTCTCACTTTCTTCTGGCCACCAATCCCCGTTAAAACAACTACCGCACCATGTCCTTGCCTAAGCAAACATTAACTCCCCTACACTCCGACCCAGCAACCAATCACCACCTTGTACACCCGTCACTCGGCTTATTCTTACGCCACCAACATTATCTCCATTTCCTTGACTAGTCTCTTCCACCGCATACGTCGCCGTCGCCCTCCTCCCACTGTGATCGATGCCTCTCATTCCCTCTCAGATCTAGGTGTTGCAGTCATGGGGGTAGTTTCGGTGTGGTGGTCAAGGTGGTGGAAGTGCTGCTCCCAGCGAGCAAAGAGCGAGCATTGCCAGTTGATGTAGTGGTCGCAGAGTTGTAGCGCTGGCATGGTGGTTGTGGTTGAGTTGGTTGTAAAATTGGTGAGTGAAGAGGTCTGGGAAATTAGTGAAGGGATAGTAAGGGTAGAATTGTCTTTTGGGTCATTTTCTTAAAACCTGTGCAATATGAAGTGGGAAGATAAAAAAATTGGAGGGAATGTTTGGAGAGAGAATGATCGAAGTTGACCACCCAAGTCAAAGGAGACAACATCCATAGCATAGAGGAAGTATACTTAAAAACAAATTTTACAGCGAGGATGATTGTGCCCCTTGCTTATTCGTCTTTTGCTGTATGGGCCGAGAAGGCTATTCTCCTAATGTTATCATACTTTATTATTAACATAAGCACCTTTGTGAGTTTTATACTGTTTCCCATTTTCCATCTTTCCTCATTTTTTGCTGCTGTTATAGGTTTGTTGGAGGCTGCTTTATTCTCGTTGTTTGAAGCTGTGAGAAATATGTCTGAAGGAGCTTTCAATGGAGTGGCTATTCAAGTTATATCTAACAGTGGCGAGGGACTCATCTCAAATGTCTTGTACGCCCTACTGGGGACCTCTGCTATGTCAAGGGTAAGTCTGAGCAAATGACTGCGAGTCTGCAACTTTTTTGCCACCTTTCGCCCTTCACCTGCTGTATGACATTGAATGTCAGGCTCTTCTTTACTTGGCCTTATCTTAATCCTAAAGAGTGATTTATGCAGCTAATTCAACCAAAACTTTGTGAGCAAAATCCGGTACAATTACATTTAAAAGGTTGATCGAGTTACCTTTGAATTGAAGGATGTAACTTTTATGGCGTCTCATACAATGAGATTGAGTTATGCAAGAATTGCACCAAGCATGTTACTATGCACTTTCAAAGAAAGGGAAGGGGCCGAGGGTTGATCATTTTTTTCACAAGTTGAAATTTGGTTCACCCCAAGATATAATTTTCCTTTATGTCTTTTTCTTGTAATAGGTGCAAAAGTGTGCAACAATTTTGCAACAGTTAGCAGCTGTATGCTGTTTAAGTGAGAGAACGTCTTGGTCAGGGGTCCTTCGTTGGCAAACCCTGCATGGATGGCTTTACTCTGCGGTATCTATTCTCTTTCCTTTCACCCCTTCCCCGAAATCAAAAGATATTTCCCACTTGTTGACTGACACTATTTTATCTTTTTTTATTAAAAGGTTGGTAATTTGATTGGATTGTTTATCAAAATTTGCCCCATCTTAATGTTGTAAAGGAGAAAAAATTCTATCTCTCACAACAGTAGCTTAAAATTACAAGCTAAAAACATAAATTTAGTCGATTCTTGTTTTACACTATTGTCGATGTGAGATCATTTCGTTTCTTGAGAACCTCGTGTCAAGTAATAACACTGGTGTTAAAGAGAAGCTAATTGTTTAAGTTCTGAAATAGGGTGCTGTATAGTTGTACCTATCAAGAATGCATCTTGACGACAATCTAAGCTACGAAAATCGCTTCAGTGCCTGATTCTGCCTAGGAGAGAGAAGGATGGTTAGATATAAACTATTAACCATATATCTCCCATATCTTCCATATCTACTTAAATGGAAATACAACTATACATATTCACACAATCTTATATAAACCACCTTTTCGTTGTGTTGAAAATACAAATATGTTCCAAATGACCCATGATTAAAAAATAAAAAATTGAGACATTTTGTTATGGAAATCAGTTGGTTTTGATTATCAGGAGATATAAACAAGTGATGCATATTGTTGGTTCATATCATATGAAGCTAAAAACCTCCGAATTTTCGGTTAACAGATTATGATGGAATAAAGAAAAATGGATTACTAAATTGATTGTTCATTTGTTCTTCCTTTTTATTGTGAAGTACAAACCATCCAATGCAACTGTTCACGTGATTTTCATTCTAGGGTACTAAGAAACAATCTCTTCGTGTTGGTAACTCATGGATAAGGTTATCATTTAAGAATATTCTTGAGGCACCCGGGAATTTTGTTGTTGCCGTGGATTCATTTATAAGTGCGTCTTTTTTTTCTTATTAGTAATAATAAACCTATGATTTCGTTATCAAGGGAATTAACAACTCATTATTAACATTTTGTTTTAAATTATGATGAGACAAAGCAAAATGACTCAATAAACTAATTGCGTTTTTCTTTTTTAAAATTTATTTATTGTGAATTAGCACTCATAAAGTACTATTGTTATTGTGATTTGTGATGCAATTTTCATTATTGCTTTACTGGTCATCCAGAAACCTCGTATTCGTAACATAGGGCATATTGTGTACACTCGACCCCCTTGCCCTCCTGTTGACTGAAGCCAGCCAATGGAGAGATAATCTTTCTTAAATTTCTGAATATCAGAAATCCCTAGAGTCCCTCATCGTGTTAATATTTTCATGACTAAATATTAATTACCAGGTGCATGGTCTGCCTGTTGAGTATTTGAAACAAGGTGAAGCGGAAACAATAGTACCAAGCTGGCTAAAGGCCCTGGCAGGTGCCGCCTCAGATTATCTCGAGAGTAAAACATGTAATGGCGTCAAAAATGATTACGGCCACATGCAGGGCAAAGGAGGTCGTGTTTTGAAACGTTTGGTGCGCGAGTTTGCTGACAATCATCGTAATTTACCAAACTTCACTTGAAGATAGTTGCTGAAGCCTCGATTTATACTCCCATGTTAAAATTATCCCTCGATGGCCCTATTTTCAAGATTCATTCACGTGGAATTGAAGTAATGATCCTGTCATTCTTCTCCGTCCAGATCCTGTACATAATGGCTGTTCAGTTTTCATCTTGGGAGGTATGTACGTGTCCAGGTATCGGACTCGACAATTTGTGAAAGTTTTTCATGTTTGATTTACCTGAAGTGTCAAGTGTCGAGTGTCGGACACACATAAGCGACCAGAAGGGACAGTGCAAAAATTCTTTTGTCCTTGAGAATTAAATTCAACATCTTACCACCCCTGGCCTCGCTCGCAAAGCCTTGCGCGGTGTGAGATGTAGCGGAATATAAACAGGTTGAATATGTAAGTCATTATCTTCATCTTCAACGATTTGTATCCCGTGTGGGCATCTCTTTTGTTTGTTCAAATTTTGAGGGAGCCCGCATTGGAGATTATAATGTAAGAAGCTCAATTGTAACTGTAAAACTTTTGGCTATCAAATAATGCAAAAGTTGCAATATTCATCCCGGAAGAACCAGTATATAGTTTCCTGCGCAGCTCGACAGAGGAAAAAGTAGTAGTGACCAAACAAATGCAACATGGTTTAGTGTTACAAATGCGATATTCGTTGTTATTCTACGATCTCCGTATTTTAACTGGTCGATATGACTCGTATTTGAAGGTCAAACCATACTGCATATCGTTAACCTCATTGTAAAGTATTCCTTCTTTAAATCAATTTACTCTGATTTTACCTTTTTCTTTTGAGAAAATTTTGATATTTGAAATTGGAGGAAGTAGTAAACATGGATTGCTATTACTCGAGGTGTTTCTAGAACACACAATCCAAATTTCTAAAAGAATCTGCAATGTAGGCATGAGTTGTTACATAGAACATACACAGGTTTTAAAAATATTAGTGAATAAACTTGTGTAAGTCCGCATTAGACAAGTATTTGTGTTACGGCTTAATCTAGCTCGGCCATTGTCGTAAAATAAGACAATTGGTGGTGTTAATCATGGTAATGCATTGAGTGGAGTTTGCAGTAGAGATCTCAATCACACAAGTGATGCATTGAGTGGAGTTTATAAAACTCTGCAGAAAAGATGAATGCACAGCCTTGAGTTTAGTCCCCTTTCAAGTTCTTGAAATTTTTGGTGCATTGCGTTCATGCTTCACGTAGAGCACCGATAGAAGGTCAATGATAACGGTGGCTTCTCGAGTATTGGACACGCTTTATCTTGCTCTGTTAAACATTTGAAGAGGCAGACAATTTCACTCAGTTCAGCAGCATAAGCTCTTTAACCCGTGCTGGAGAGTGGAATGCATCAATTCCTTCCAATTGCTACTTTGGACTTCCGGTTTGTGGAGCAAGTTTGGGTAAGACACTTTCGTACATTTACTCTTTGTTTGGATACAAGATTTGGGGAGAAAGGAAGGAGAACAATTTCCTTCCTATATCATATTAGAATCCCTTCAGCATATACAGATTTTGAAAAACAATGTAGAATGCTTTTCCAAACAGCTGCAGTTACGTTCTCTCTATATGACAAAAATGATGAACTAGAATGATATACGACTATGAGTAGCATTACAGTGTTACTCTAGAAGGCCGCAATTCGTGACAGTAACTTTTGAGTAAGGCCGATTGAAGCCTCTTTCGGCCACTACAGCTCTTTTGTCACCAATAAGCTTCGCCACCCTGAAACCCAACAGAAAACGGTAACATTTTTCAGTTTATTATGTGATGAACTGTTAGATTATAATCTGCAGGAGAAAAAATAGCATTGTTTTCCTTACCTGAAATAACCAGAACTAGTATTCTCTTTAACTGTCTTCACCTGAGCGATCTTTTCTACGACATCCATCCCTTCAATGACATTGCCAACAACCAAAGCCGAAGAATCTAGTTCAGGTGAATCTCGGGTTGCAATAGTAAACTCAGTCCCATTTGGCTCGACTCCAACCTCTTCCTGATCAACAACAAGCTTGCCTTGTCTAGCAACCAGTTTGAGTTTCGGTGGGAGTTTCGAAGGATCCCTTATTATTAGACTCACTGTCCCGGCTAAGTTCTTCGTCCCTTGAGTCTCGGTCAATCTTTCCCATTCCTCGATCAGCCTCTCGTTAGTCAAACTTCTTCCTGTTTTGCTTGCAAGTTCGGCATCAACCCCGTATGAGCGGACTCCTCCGTGTTGCACATAATTTGGGAGAATTTTGACGAAGTCCTTCCTTCTGTAGCTTATCCCGGCTCTTCCACTTACGAGATCACTAAATCTAGTTGCTCCTATAGGTGCATTGTTTTCGTTCAGTCCGATAATGATTCTTCCTATTGGTTTTCCATCTATGGATACATCAAGAAAAGCTCGTTTAGTCAAAACCTTGACAGTTTCCTCAGCTATGACCTCTTGTGGGGTTTCCTTAGTTTCAGCTTCTGTCTCTTGTTGGGTTTCATTGTTTTCTGATTCAAGTTTATCGCTTGCGCCTTCAGTCTCTTGTGGGGTTTCCTTAGTTACAGCTTCAGTCTCTTGTGGAGTCTCGGATTCACGCTTATCGCTTTCGCCTTCAGTCTCTTGTGGGGTTTCCTTAGTTTCAGCATCTAACAGACCATTTTGAACTTGACTGTCTTGGGAGTTTTCTAAAGTTTCAGCTTCTGGTTGAACATTTTCAGGTTCAATCGGTTGTGGGTTGTCCTCGGCTCGTGCTCGTAAAACAAGATACGGGTCAAGAATTTGAGAAGTGAGGAGGAGGAGCATGGAGGAGTTGGTGAAGAGTGTGAGCTCTCGCCGCGAAAACTTGGTGCTGCATTGTTTGGGAAGAAGAGGAGGAGAATTGGTAGATAAATTGTGAGGAATAGCATGTTGTTTTTGGGTTTGGAGAGGTTGAATAGGTGATTGAAGAAGTTTTATATGATGCAACATTATTATTTTATGGAATTGAGGTTTTTATTAGATTATAATTCTCTCTTTTTTCTGCTACTCAATTTTGTATATGATCTATGTAGATAAGATAAAGTGTTGTGAGAATGTGTAGTATTTGGTTCATGACCACAATCAAATGGTTGGTAGGCCACCTTCGACCCTCACTTCCATTGTTTTTCTATTTCCTACCTTGGTGGTGTGAAACAATGTTATATGAGTACTTGTTAGTTTGATTCTTGTTGCAAGTAGTGGTGGCCAATGACATGGGCCAGCCACGCTTGCCCCGTCCCGCTCGTGCTGTGGCCCTTTTTTTAAATGCCCCCAGCTCGTACGGGCTGATTCCAGGCTCCAATTTGAGAACTCGGCTCACCCAAGCCCGTAACGAAAAAATAACATATCGGTTGGGTTAGGCCAAGCCTAGGCCAACTCGGTCACTATGACATGCCAATTCAAGACTCAGTTGGGAGAGCGCAACTCGCCACAAGTTGCCCCTGCCCCGGTCGGGTATAGTTGCAAGTAACTTAGATGAGTGACATTATTGATAAATACAATATGAAGACGTTTAAATTCTTCCTTTGGAGTATCATATTTCGTAACTTTATACGAAGTACTCCTAAAACAACAATATGATTATTAGTAGTAGTTTTAAAATTTATAAACAACTCAACCTCTTGTTACCCCTTCCTCCGTCATTACTCTCAACATCATACATCATATACTTCATATCATACATCATACATCACACATCATATAGATTCAAAAAATAATGTTATCCATTGATATTGACCAATAATGCATACGAGTCATTATTTTCTTTGTTATTAGACAAAAATTAGCTAGTGACATTGACCCGACCCCATGGTACCCGACTACCCGGCATGAACTTTAACTAACCCGACACAACGAACCTAATATAAACAACTGTTTTGTATCCAATCCATAACCCGTCCAAGTACCCTATATCCAAATACTAATATAAATAAACAACTAATCGAAAGGGTGAACTAAAAAAACCATTGGAAATGTGAGTAGGCATCCAATAACCAATGAGAAAACACTTGCTACCAAATTACATGCCTCAACACACACAAGTATCTCACATATGATCGAGTGATGACTGAACACAACCGCCCCATGAAAAAACAAAAGCATGTAAATACCATATACACAACTTCTCTCAACTACTCATTAAATTTATATGCTCTTTTTTCTTCACATCTTCCTTTCATCTAATATTTCTACTTCTTCTCTATTCCTTCTACATATAACCTCATTTTGACATTGACATCCCTCAAATGCAAATACTAAACCCACAAAACTCCATTTTCTCATAATAAAAAATAATAATGGAAGCAGGGAGGAAAATAGTGGTGGTAGTAGAAGAAGCAGAGGCTTCAAAAACTGCCCTTAAATGGGCTCTTAATAATATAATCCGATACGGCGACGTTTTAACCTTAGTACATGTATTTCCTCATTGCTCATCTAGGTCACGTACCAAGAAGAAACATAGAAATCATCGTTTAAAGGGTTATCAATTAGCTTTGTCTTTCAAGGATATTTGTATTTCTTCTTCCTTTAATGTAAGTTATTTTTTTTTATGTTTTTAAGTTTTCGACATGAGGCGTCGTTTAGGTTTAATCTAGTGTAAGATCGTCTCTTACAAATTATATTACTCGGATCGTCTATAACATACGAAAATAGTTTTTTTTTTTTTAACATTTATTTATCTTTGATTAATATACAATTAGCTTTGTCTGATATTTGTTATGTTTTACTCGGATTGTCTATAACATAGGAAAATAAGGAGTATTTTTTTTTTAATTATTTATTTATCTTTGATTAATATACAGACGAAAATAGAGATAGTGGTGACGGAAGACGATGCAGATGGGGAAAGGATCGTGGAGTTGGTTAGAGAAATGGGTGCATTTGCCTTGGTACTCGGTCTTCATCATCGCAGTTTTCTTTACGGGTCAGTTTCTTTATCCCTCTTTTACCAATTTCTTTGCTCATTTAATTATTTATTTATTTATTATTATTGACTAATTTATAAATTTATTAAAGAAGAAAAATGTTACAGTAGTAATTAGTGGTAACTCATGTTGAATGATCCTTCTAGAGTCAAAAGTTGTTGAATTAAATGGCTTATGTGTACCATAAGATTTTAACATCCCAAATTCCCAATTAATGATAATGTACCATTTTGTTTTACCATAGATTATGTTATGTTGTTCATAAGAATAACAGTATTCCTAATTTCGGTTCTCTTATTGATTGGGGAGTACGATGATGTGATATAGTGGATGACGAGTGTACCCAAGAATTTCTCTGCGTATATGGAATAGTACATGCCTATTGAATTTAAAATGTCTTTAAAACGCTTTATGTGGGATGGAATACATTGTCTAATGTCTTGCATTGGACGTGTATAACATTTATAATGAATCGTTTGAGATTATATAAGGTCGTAGTGTATTGTATAACGATCTTAGAGTCTTAGTGTAGAATTACTACTTAATCACTAATCCTAAAAAGATGGTCATGTATTCACCTAAACTTTTGACCTTTGTTCATCTCATTTAATAGGAAAAAATACCTTGGGAATGTAGGTCCCTAAATTAGAGTAGTCTCAGGTGTTCTAAGTCAAACAGTTCATGCTCACAATATTACACTTTTAATATCCTGCACAATATTTTACTGAATCCTACACTAATTTTCCGTCTTTACCAACTTTACCCCTCCCATATTAAACAAAACCCTAAAATAATTTAGAATAGAGAGATTGGGAGAACACCACAGTGGACGGCTACAACGCAGGGAAGCACACTACTGTCACCGGCGCGACCCTACTGGCTATCGGCGATAGCATGGGCGCATAGAAACTAACGACGGCTATGACTTAGAGCCATAGACCACGGGTGACGACTCAAAGCCATAGACCAGCAGTTCAACGCGCAGGGGCAAAAGGACAGGGTGAGGGGAGTTGGGTCGACGCGCAGGGGCAAAAGGACAGGGTGAGTTCGACGATGACGGCGATAACTCGACCGCAGACCACCGCTTCGACGCGCTGAAAATGGACAGGGAAGTTGGTTAGATGCGCCGGAGATGGGTAGGGCGGTGCGTTAGACCACTCAATTGCGTCGGGGCTGAGTTAGGGGTGGTCAGGTTGGTCGGGGAGAAGAGGGTCGGGGAAGAAGCCGGTAGTTTTTGATTTCTTTTTATTAATTTTTTTTTAAAAAAATTCTTTGTTAAGGAGAATGGTAGGAAAGGAATACATTGAGAAATTGTGTAAGATACAGTAAAAATTTGTGTAGGATTTAGCATCTGCGTTTAATTTTTGTAACTAGAAATGGAATGAAGAAAACTTTTTCCCATACAAGGCAAAATTAGTTGATTGCAATTTCCAAAGTACAAAGTTGAAGGGTTAGGAATTAGGATTGAATAATCTATCCAACAAACTTCCCTAAATCAATTAGGAAGAACTACTTTATAAACTACGGAGCTACTTTTTGTATCACTAAGTAATTTAAGCGGTAATTTCATTAGATTGATGACGTAATAACTCTTTTTTTCCATTGGACACGACATACAGTCAATAATAAGAGTTAAAAGAAAACTTCCTTGCACTAGTTCGACACTTCAACAATCCCATCTTTCTCCTTTGGCATATTAAGACCCACAATCGACATGATGTTTCCATAATAACTTTTGTGGACATTATCTAGCTAAGAGTTAGGGCCCAATAATCTTTTTAAAAAAAATACAACTATTAGCGTACTCTCTCCGATCCAAACCAATGTATCCGTATGTCCGGACACAATTTTTAGGAAAAGTCACCTAAAATTGATAAAAAGACTCGTGCACCCTTACTTTTTCTGAGTAAAGTGGATGAGAATTGATGGTATGTGTAAATAAAAGATTGTAATGATGATATATTTGTCAACTTTTTGCCAAAAAAAAAAATGAGTACATTGGATTGGATTGTCCCAAAATGGAAAGTGGGTACATTGGATTTGATATGATAGAGTATAATGTTTCTATATATCTCACCCACCGTTAGATATGTAATTCTTTGAGTCGCATTAGGATATGTGTTAGCTTTATTAAAGATAGAAGTTTAGTTGCTTTTTTTTGGAAAGATCAGTTTAGGAAATTACTATATTATTGTATCTTCCTACATAGTAGGGTATTGTTCGTTTATTGGGCCAAAACCTGATATTAGATGTTGTGCGAAAGTGTCGATACCTTTTAGTGGGCTTCTACTACGTCGGTGTTCATGGTCTATAATATATAGAACGATATTGTCCACTTTAGGCCAAATCCTCACGAATTTACTCTTGGTCTCCTTTCTAAATGGCCTCGTACTACTATATTTTTTGGAAACTTATAAAGATCTTCTTTCATTTATTCTACCGACTAGGAACATGAGTTGCCACCCTAACAAGCACTAATAAGAGTATTACAATTGCTTATTTTCGGCAACAGTTAAAAGACGTAACCTACATTATGTTTTGGCTTTTAGGGCTATAGTTACATTCATAGATAAACAATATTAGAGTATTACAATTGCTAAGTGGTGCATAAATTTGGATAAATAGAGAAGTAATAAGATTTCAAGGATAAGTTTAAAATAAAAAGTTTTCTCACTTGATTAAGTTGTATTATTGTATATATGATTACTTGGCATTGAAACTAGTGTAGTTAAGAATTTTAAGTTTTAACCCCTACATTCATCCTACAACTCAATAGCTGAGGCAATTATAGGATTTTGTTCGATGAAGTTGAATAAAAAAATTGGATGATTTTTTTTATACAAGAGAGGGGCAAGCCCCGAAAACTATCTAGCTAAAATGCGAGGGATAACAACCCCAAAAATATCCTCTCTAAGAATCTGGTGAAGACTAGAGGGAGGCAGGTCTAGTACAGTGATAATAGTGGTTGAGCCTACTCCTTGATTAGCTAGCCAGTCACTAGCTCTACTAGCTTCCCGATAAAAGTGTTCCAACTGAATCGATCAAGACTCATCCTTTATCAGATCTTTGCATTTCCTAACCAAAAAATTGGAGGATGAGAAATAGTGTTTGCTGCATATAAAGTTCTTAGTTGATTGACATAATAAATACAGTTTTTTTCTAACATGTGCCTAGTTAATAAAACCAAAATGAAAAGCGTTAACCTAATTTAATATACTTCTAAAGGTGCTCACTACAAATATTGAATAAAGTAAGATTGAATAAAAGTGGTCACTAAACGTATTGAACTATCTTCAACTAAAAAATAATATCCACAACCGATAGATTAATCTAATTAATATGCTTCTTCATTTACTAGACAAACTTATAATCTCTTTGAGTTCGGAATTGTTTTTCATTTTGCTTTTACACGGTATTCAAGATGACACTTTGACCTTAGTTGTAGGTATTTATGTGGCATTTTTAGTTTATAACATATTTTTGTGAATGATTTTTTTATAACAAATATAAATGTGTTAGTTCTCCAATAAATCATCAATGTTTTGAAGCTTGATCTTGATCAAATAAAAGGGAGTAAAATCCCAATTTAGAGTATTTATTTTTATAAATAGGAATATTTATGTACCATTAAACTTACTTTAAAAACGCCTATGACTAATAGGGACTAGGGAGTATGTTTTTTGAGAAAAAAAAGCGAAAAGTTGTTTAAGTAGAGAGGTCCATGATATGGATGCCTTAATGAAAAAGGCCCTTTGAAATTTGGATGAGGATGCAATGGGCAATGGCCATAGAAACAAAGGTCCCCCATGTTTAACTATTTATACGAGGCGTTCTTTATTTTCTAGCGTAATGGTTAACTAACTCCTTATATGATATTCCATCTCTTTCGATGAATTTTTTGCCTATGCTTTATACACAAATACAAGGTATAAAGATGGAAGAGTCCTTTTAATATTTTTTAAAAAATAAAGTAGATAGTACAACATTTCCAAAACAGAAAAGTGTAAACTATTGACTGAAACACCCAAAAACGAAAAGTGTAAACTATTGACGGCGGCGAAGAAAGTGTGAAACTTCTTATTAAGTACTCCCCGTCTCAGTCAATACTTTAAACTATCTTTATTTTTCTTCCACAAAATAAAGCAGTGTAAACTATTCATTGGGACACGGGGATCGGGGAATGTATATGTTACTATGTTACCAACTTACCATTGCTATTGGAGTTTGGCTAATTGTCTAGCAATAATAAATGAAACCAAAACATCAAACATGGATGTCAGAAGCGGACAATTGCGTGATAGATATCTGCAACTAAAGTAGGATGATTAATGTCGGGTTTTGCTTGTACTATTCCATTCATTTTATAGCAGCCCCCCATTATTTAGTCATGTTAGTGCTTTGGTCGTCACAATCGTGATCGCGGCAACCCACACACTTTTAGGAGGATGTACGATACAAATTCTTATTCGTGACGGTCATAAGTTATGACGGTATCCATGATAATGTTAAAAATGAAATGGGATTGTAAGATGTTGAATTTTTTTTTATCGAAATAAAGCTCTAATCAATTTTATTAATGCAAATATGCAATCATCTCATTTTCTTTATATCTGATCATCATCTCATTATTTGTTCTCATGTTTTATATGTAATTGAGGTGATTGCAGGTTGGCCTTAAGGCACAGTAATGTAAGAAATGCATTTAACTGTAAAGTGCACGCAGTAAAGCAACCTAGGCCGTCCTCTGCCTCGCCAACAACCGGGTCACCGTTCTTCCAAGGTTTAGTCGACCTCGACTTTTCTCAGATTGACATCTCCCCTTTACAGTAAGATCGACATTTCTACCTATTTAATTTGTTTGTTTAAGAAGAAGATTAGGCTTGCTTAGACTTAATAATGTTAATCTATAAAACACGGAATGTGAGAGAGGGTGATACAGAGGCTCAGTAGCGTCCAAACATTGTCCGTAAATTACTGTTCATGGAACTGGACCTTTGTGTTACAGATTCCCAGAGATAACACCGCAAAAGATTCCATATCAAATATGTCCAAGCCCATCTGCAATCATATGGAGATCTAAGAAGTCTAGAAGAAGACACAGGACCACACTTGATTAATCTTCTTCTCTTTGCTTTTTATTAGTTCTCATTTACAAGAAGATATACATAATTACATAAACAGCTGATCTTAGGCACTTAGACAGGTGTAATTGGGCTCTTGTTTTGGGCTTGTAGTTTACTGGATTGCTTAACATTTCATCTAAGTGATGGTATAAAGAACAACACTAATTGTTTTATCAGCAGCTCTCCTATAAGATGTTCTATAACATAGGACGGACCAAATATAAGAGACTAGCCCAACAAACGATGTTTTTTAAAGGGTCGTGTTAAAAAACGTTGACACATTACTTAATAACATCGACAATTAACATTGAACTTCCAACTTTACCCCTCATAACCTTCCACTTTATACTCTCTCTAATGTCTTTCTTAATTTGAAATTTTTAAAAAAACGTTTTTTATTAAAAAAACCAAATTAGACGGTTTTGAACACGACAACAACGTAATCAAACAAATCGTAAATCAATTGTTAAATTATTTAGTTTTGCAATTTCCGATTAACACGGTTTTCATCATGTCGACCGGTGACGTAACCACGATGAAGCTAATAACGATGTCGAAAAATGATACTTTTTTTTTAAATCATTTAAAAGACGGAAACGTAAAAAAAAAATGGACGTGAATAGTACACGTCTGGGCCTAGGCTTGGGCGTGAATAGTACATGTCCAGACCTAGGTCCGAACGTATACTATTCACGTCCAGTTAGGATTTTTTTTTTTTTTATGTTTTTTATGTTCCGTTAAATGACGTTAAAAAAAGTAAGTATAATTTTTCGACGTTGTTATAAGCTTCATTGTGGTTACGTCACCGGTCGACATGATGAAAACCGTCTTAGTCGGAAATCGCAAAACTAAATAGTTTAACAATTGATTTACGATTTAACGATAATTTCTAGTTATTTTAGAATTTTCTTGAAATGTTGGAGACAATATAGTGAAGAACAAATTAGGAAGTTCATTAAATTTGTCGACGTTATTTAATAATTTGTCGACGTTGAATAGCAACCTGGTTTCTAAAATGGGAGTTGTTTTCTCGAATATTTATAAGTTTAGTTTTCGGCTAAGTCATGGGTGACATTGCGACAACTTGTGCGATTGTAAGGTATCATTTAAAACTCGTCAAAGGTGGGCCTGAAACTTATATAAAACAACATATACCTATCTAGAGTTGAAATTCATTCCAATCCATAAATGTCATGTATAATCCATTATAATACATTACAAAATCAAACCAAACACCGCCTTAAAAGGTATGGGGTTCTAACTCCATACCTATCTAGAGTTGGAATCAATTCCAATCCATTCATAATCTTTGAATCAAACGACCCCTTAGTCCCTTACTAAAGGTGATCAAATGCGGGTTTGAGTTGGACATAGGTTGAGCTCATGTATATTTTTGGCCCATGGACAAGCTGGTTTGGGACGGATTTTTGTAATTTTCTTAAAATGCTTTGTTCATACCCTTCTTATTTAGCGGGCGGGATGAGCTTTCTCAATGAACGAGATGACCCATAAACAGCTCTAAAATTCCTTACCCGCCAAGAAAAACACAAATATATCTGCCCAAAACCCATAATGGGTACAAATTTACGAAACCACCCTTATCTCAACAAGTGAAAAAACAAATTCAACTCTAAAATAACTTTAGCAAAAAATAACTAAGCCAATAAACCTTACGAGCCTAATTCTTTCGAAATATTTTAAAAGTCAATAGCTTAACTTACCTTCTTCATCCGAAAAAATTAAATGGATAAATCATATACTAAAGGACCAATCTAGTTTCTTCGAAAAGAAATAACTGCGACTAGAGGTGAAATTAACCTTTTGATTTTTAACCCTAAAACCCTACAATTTTGAACCCAACTTACAACCCATAAACCCTAATTACAATCCCACATTTGCACCTTCTCTGTCACTTTCCAACTCCAAATAATACACAAAAATAAAATGGGTAGTGACATTGAAAATGATAAATCAAACCAAAAGGAGAAGAACAACAAGACACCTATAACTCTTGCTCCAATTTCTAAACCTCTTGCTTCCAAAAAACTATGCAAACGTACCTTCAAACTTGTTCGCAGAGGTTCATTTATAGTATTTTCTTCTTTTAATTAATGGGTTCTTTTTGTTTTCTGTTTTTGATGATGTTTTCTTATCTGGGTATTTTGTTGATTTTGTTTTGTAATTGTTTTGATTGTTGTAGCTGCTGAACAAAAATGCTTGAAGAGAGGGGTTAAGGAAGTTGTTAAAAGTATTCGACGCGGCAATAAAGGGTATATTTGATTATCTCAGAATACTTTGCTCAATTTATTTTTGATTAATTTAGTAGAATGAAACTATGAATGATGAGAGGTTGTGTATGATCTTTTTATACAAAGAAGATTGTTTAAAACCGATCCAAATTACAAGAATAACATGCCATATTAGTGTAAAAGTAGTTATCAAATAACCCGTTTTGGAATATACTTGTGTAAGACTGTCTTACGCGAGTATTTTTTATTTTTGTTTAGCTTGAGTAAGGTGTTGTGTTCTGCTTTTTCTTAATTGCATTCCATCTTATAACAAGAGATTTTGTCATTGTTTAAATTGTGTTTTAGCTTGTATGCGTTGTTTTCAATTTCTGAAGTGTATGTTGGCTCTCGTCTTATCTGCGAATAATAGCATGCCGCTTATCAGTGTTGGCTATTCTAAGGATTAAGAGTTAGTATTGGCCACTGACCCGCTTCATTGAGTGATTAAGATTTAAGATCAGTAGATAGACAGGAACGCCACATTCACCAAGAATTGGATTCAATGATGAAATTTCTGTAGGTGGTATTGGAATGTTGCTGTTTTGTGGTTTCAATGGGCTATTTGTCCTGGAGTATGGTTTGTCAATCTTGTAAATTCAGTGATGATAATTGGATTGGCAGCAGTTGACGCTACCGAAAATGAAACCAGATGATTTTATTTTCATTTGGTACATTGTTTTAGTTGATACTTGATAGTGGCAATATAATATGAGCTACATAATTGGAGCCAAACAGTTTTGTTACCTAGTGTATGAGAAATTTAATCATATTGGCTTTGGGTAATTTTCTTGAAGGCTTTCAGCATCAATGGGTTTATTTACGATAAATCGAATATTTATTGAGTTATCCATGCTGAACTTGGAGTTTTACAGAACGAGTTTCTCTAGTTTTTATGGTGCCTATATTGAGGACTACGAACGGGGTATTTCATACTTTGTATCAAGTGATTTAGATGGTGAGAAAGGCAAGGACGATTCGTTTTGCAGGGCGAGGGACATTAGTTACACATTGAGAGTTGATAATTTAGCATTAATAGAGTTTTCTTGAAGGTTTAGTTTGATTGTTACAATACCAGTAGATAGTGTGCGTGTGTGTGTGTGTGTGTATTTCTAAAATATCGTTAATCACCTTTGCTGATAAGTGATTCTCATTTGTGTCAACTGTCAATGCAGGGTATGTGTGATTGCTGGAAACATTTCCCCTATTGATGTTATCACTCATGTTCCAATCTTATGTGAAGAGAACGACATTCCTTACGTCTATGTCCCTACAAAAGAAGTAAGTCAGTTCAAACTTTGTTCCCCTCACTGATCTTCCTGTGGGTGTTGCGTAGGTCATTGCCCTTTCAGATGTTTCAAAATTGTCCCTGTACATGCAGCGACAAGAGTCATTTGCAGAATCCCTTTGAGTTTGACTTGTAGTGTACTCCGTAGATGGTTATGTACATATGCCCAATTCTCTTCTATGACATATGTGGGCCTTAAGTCGCGAGGAATACTTATTCTTCTCAGTGTACTCGAGATGTAGATGGAAATTATTGAGAGAATAGTTACTGGGAGAAAGCTGCCTGTAATATAGGCCGACAATAAGGCAACTAAAGATTGTGACTGAAACTTTAAAGAAACGGATTATCAACTAATTTAATTGAATTCTTGTAATCTCGACAATATTCTTTTTAGCCCTTTCCTTAAACTTGATTTTGTACATCTGGCCAGGATCTCGCGAGTGCAGGGGCCACTAAGCGACCAACCTGCTGTGTTCTGGTGCTACCCAAGCTGACAAAAGGGGAGCTAAGTCAGGAGGATCAAGATAAATTGAAGGCTGATTATGATCAGGTTGCATCTGAAGTTCGCGAATTAGCATCTTCTATGTACTGAAATTATGCCTCCCATGTAAAAGGGTGGAAACAAAAAGGTTGCAAAGGCCTGGTGTTGTTTTGCAAATTTCATCCTGCTAATGTAAGTTACGAGTTTACAACCCAATCTATTATTCACGTCTTTTGTAATGGTTTCCATTGATCCCACTTACGGCATACAAGTGAACTGATTTCGTAATTAGCACCCTCTATGTACAAGAACAATAAGTCTTGCTTAAGACGGGTATATCCGTTTAAAGTTTTAAACGGGTCAAATACTAACAAGTGACAATAATAAAGACAACTTTTGGTAGTTTCTAGGCAACTAGTGGGGTGATTTGATATGGATTTGACCCGTCTTAAGCTTAAGACGGATAATGTCCGTCGTAAATGAGAATTTGTGGTACTGGAAATATGCTTCCTTTAAATAAATTGAATACTTGGTACCTAGCTTATAGTATAGCCCTTCGCCACCATCTCTTTCAATCTCCCGGCCACCAGCGATAACACCAACTTGTACGCAATCACCAGTCATTTGTTTACCTTAGATTAAAAAACCTCTCAGAAAAAAGAAAAAAAAAAAAAAAAAAAAAAAGGTTAATAAAAGAATGAGACAAATTACTCTGTAGGCTTTTGTTCAAAAGTTTTTTTTTTGGTAAAATTTACCGTACATTATGTGTATAATATGAATTATTTGACAATCATGGTTTTAATTACATTAACCAAAGTTAGAAATATTCTGAACTAAAAATGTTATTAAACACAAATTGAATTACAAGAGTAGTATGGAGTAGCACTACCACTCAAAGTGTGACTATTTTATCTTATAGGGTATTCATTTTATTACTTTTGTTATCAGGTTTACTTCTACCTTGTAAAATTATCTCTTATAAGTTACTCCATAACTGAGTGATAAATCGTCTCTCACGAACCCTACTGTTTTTCATAGACATTTTCCCAACCTTGTGTATATTTTAGAGACTGTGTACGTCAAATTAGGAAGATTATTTTAGGATGGAGAAAGTCAGAAAGTATATATTTCGTATTTTAGAGCATTTAAATATAACATAACTGGCTGAGTAGTGGATCAACAACCAATGTATGGACTTTTAATTATTTCAGTGTTTTGTAATCTTTAATATCATGAACTAATTTTGTTACATTAGGGGGAAAAGAGTACCTTTAGCTGACTGCTAGCCCTACAATATGCCGTTTAAGGCTACCAAGTGCAACATTTAAGTGGTATTACATCTGTAAAGGTTTAATTAAGTCCACATTAGGGTTTCCTTCTCCTAGATTAGCAAACCACATTGAGCATCTATAATAAATAAGACTATCTTTTATCAGCAACTCTTCTATAAGACAGGGCGTCAAGCCTTCCTCACAAAAAGTAAGTGGGGGGCTCCATTTGCCCCCCACTTGCTCTTTGTGAGAGTTTAAGACGGTCGTCCCGTCTTAAATGAAAATTTGTTATCCTTTTATGGATGTGACTAGTCAATTGTGTTGGGAAAGGAATGATTCGGTATAATATACGTTATTTTTTATCAATATAAGTCGGGTCTAATCATTTGGAGTCCGTTTTATTTAGAATTGTACCTTTTGTTTATGTAGATAAACATAAATTTCGCATAATTTCAAACTAGTAATGGCTTCATGATAGTTCATGCCGGATAATGATCGACTTGAATTTGGGTCATACTAGGATTGTTTATTTCTACAACTTCTAGTTGTAGTTCAAATAAGGATTTTAGATTGAGGTTTAAATTTCATCAGATAACAAGCTGAATTCCTAAGATATATTTATCACGTAAAATCGTTCTATTTATCCAATCTCATCGAACCTGAAAATTACCCTAAACGATTCGATCACATTAATAATGGACAAACTTAAGAATAATATGAGCGAGGTCCCTTTAAATGATTCGATCACATGTCCAATCCCATCGAACCTAAAAAAACCCTAAATTATCTCAATAATAAATAGGTTGTAGTAAATAATGCTAACATACTTACATTATTTCATTGTATAACATCCATGGAATTACTAGCACTTGTAATAGTTTGAGAAGCCCTAATGAGAATAGCATTGAGATTAGATACACCTTCATCCTCTTCTAAACCACCCTTCATTGATATTAATAAATCACCCAAATCTTTTTGCAACCTTACAACATCTTCTCTAAGTTGTACATTTTCTTGGTAAACTTGATAATTAGACACCATAACTTGGTTAAGTTTATCTGTAAGTTGATGATTAGCTGAAACAAGTTGATAAACTTGATGTTGAAGGTTCTCAAGCTGCCTACGCTTTCGTAATCTTGATCTTCTAGCTGAATCTCGATTCGAGATCATTCTCTTAAACCTCCTATTTATCTCTTTCTCTTGATTTTCCTCGTCTTTGTCCGTGATTAATTCTTGATTATCAGAGATTAACATGGGGTTAATGCTAGTATTATTGTTAAGAGGTGGTGTTTGGGTAGGGTTTGATGAGGTGATTAGGTCATTAAGTGGCTCAGAAATATAAGAGTGAAGGTTTTGTAATAAGAATTTAGTTTTGAGGTTTGATGAAATGTGATCATATTGAGATGGATTAATTATTGTGTGGGAACATGTAATTTCTCTTGGGATTCTAAGAAGATTATTTGATTTATTTTCGAATTCATCATTTGAGCACATTTTCTTGCTAATTTTTGATAAAATTAGAATCCTAAATATTACTAGTAGAAAGAAATGGAGCTTAGTAGAAAGAAAATTTTATAGAGAAGATGAACAAAAAGATGCATGTAAAGTAATATTTGTAAACTAATTAGCTTAATAGAAAATGTAAATGAGACGGTCTCACAAACATGACAATTGTAGAGTTTTTTTAGAGGCGGTCTCTTTTTAAATTTATTGGGAGAGCAATTATGATTTGAATGTAAAATGTTAAAAAAAAAAAAGTAATAAAATGGGTACGTATGAATGTATGATATAAAAGGACGTACTAATGAAAATGATTACAATCTGCAATAAAATGAGTACGATTGTTATCATATCTACGGAGTACCAAATAAAACAGTCATATAACTATACCATCAATCAACAATAAAAATGGTACTAGTACAAAAGAAACATGAAGGGGTACACTTGTTATTGAGAAACCCGTCTCTGCCAAGACTTTGTGTTTAACTAATAAATGCAATAATCAAGAATTTTAATTAAACTTATCAAAAAAAGAAAGAGGATGGAAGATAACAAAGCGACGAAAAGCGGCCTTTTATAAGACTATTTAGTTTCCAAAGTGACAAGAACATCAATTTTGTTTGATTAATTTGTCACACGGCTTTCATTTATGAAGAGCCAATGACGTTAAGGATTGAAAAGTACATTAGTTGTGCCTCATGTTTTAGGATTGAAAATGTCGTCTTTAAGAAATCAAACACCAAAAATGATAATGCTAGTTGTTGTCACTAGGATGAATAAACAAAAAGGACTCAATTCATGTATCGCTTCTATAGCTTTATTGTAAAGTTTATGTTGATGTAAAGTTTTAAAACTTCTTTATATAAATATTGAGCTTAAAAACTTACTATGTAACTTATAAACAAACTTCAGAAAAAAAAAATTATAAATCTTAATAACCTTTTTTTCCTTCAATATATAATTAAATTGATTTATATAGAAGATGATTATGGTTAATGGTTTTGTAATAAGATAAAACAAAAAAAAAACAGACTCATAATATAGAGTATATCGATATATAAGGTTGTCTCATTGAAAATCACTTGTAATAATAAAGGAAATATGGAGTATTAAACCAAATCTCATACAAGTAAAACCGAGTCTGAATTGTCTGTCCCATTTTCGTGTCACATTTTGGATCTTGTAATTGTATCACAGTTTAGTATAAATGTACTGATCAGCCAACCAGGATTAGGCAATACATAAAGCTACTGCAAGTTGTTTGATTATATTTCAAGGGTGTTGATTTTCGCAGTACACATTTTACTCATCTCAGTACACAATTTACAATTATACCCTTAACATTTCCCCACCCATTTTCCCTCTCTAACTTTTCTCTAATATATTTCCTCTAACTTTTCTCTCACAAATAAATATATCTTCTCTAATTTCATATATATTATTCCATTTTACTCATCTCATGTCATTGTTGCCTCGTCGGGGGATGGTTCGCCGGTAGAGGTCGTCGATGGCCGCCGGCAAGAGGGATTGTCGGCCGACCAGACCGGCGGCGTTTGGGTGGGCCAGGGTGGTGCTTAGGGGCTCTGGTGGTATGTGGTGGTGTGCGTGAAACGAAGTACAATGTACAAAACATATGCAGATGCTGATAATGGATCACTTCCTGAGTATGTACTGGTGTTTTATTGGACATGTTTGCAATGAATGTCGTTTAATCATAGTATATGTTTCATTTGTAAACATTGTAGTTAAATTTTTGCTTGCTATTGCACGCCAATTAATTAAATGCCTAAGTAAAAAAGTAAAAGGCTGAATACTATAGTCTGAATGAGTCTTTGTTACAGAGGATAGTTATGGAATGTGAGCAGCAAAGTTAGTCATTATTTGTGGTACAGTAGATCTTACATTGGAAGGATGCATATGCCAAATGCCACCATCGACAACCTCACTCGACCACCAGCGACAATCAATTGACCCCAAACCATCCCACAACATTTCAATCCCTAACTAATTTCAACATAAACCCTAATTAAATAAAAATAAGATACAAAACTATACTAACAAATTGTCAATTGATTCGTAATAATCGATTATTATTGTATTTAATACTTGTTCTATGGCGGAATAATCATTTAAAATTGAAGATTTTGAAGAAGGTTAAGATTGAACAATAGAGAGAAGTAGAGAGAATTAGGTTTCAAATTTTTTTAGTTAAGGGTAGTAAATGGAAAGTTACGTACAAAATGTACTAAAATGAGTAAAAAATGTACTGCGAAAATAAACTCCGATATTTCAATTGAGAAATACTGTAGTCATTGTAAAATTTTGATTTTAAACTCAAATTCTTGATTATAGAAAATATAAGGCAACTGATACAGAGTAGCATTTATGTACATTCTACACAACATCATTTGTGAAAAGAAAAAATAATCATTTGTGAAGAGCTGCAGATTTATGCTTTGCTACAACTAGCTAACTGGCTTCATTTTTTTGATCGAATCGAGCAGAGAAGGTGTCTGACATGTCTCTTTATTATTGGATGACTTGGCAAACGGGTTTTTAGGGCGCACGTCTGATTCCATCTTTGGCTTAGCAAATGGATTGGATGAACCCGGAAATTGTACACTGCCAATTGCAGTTTTCTTCGTATCAGTAGTTTTCGGTACATTGTCCAAATCACCCATTTTAGGCGTTATCATCTCTTCTCTTGCTTTGTTTCCTTCAATGGTCTTTGCCTTCTTTGGGAACATAGGAGCTGTAAATTTGTGTGTAGGCAAGGGAGTGATGGGTTCTGTCGGTTCATTACTTTGGTTAGTATTCAAACTCTTGCTCGTTAAACTATTCGGACTAAGGGACTTCTCCATCGGACTTTTAGCAGGAATCGAGGTCTTCTTGACCATATCTGCTGTCCAGGGAGATGTATCAGGATAAGAGTTGGTATGAGGAAGAGCCGTGCTCTTCGAAACTTCATTGATCAGCCTCTCCTGACAAAAGTAAAGAAAAATTCAGGTTACTGAATTCCATTCTTGCCTGTTACTCGTGCTCTCAATTAAAAATAGACAATGAAAAAGGGACTGAACCAGAGTCAGCCGGAGTTAAATCAGAATCAGTCATTTGAAGTAACTAAAGGCACAGATTGTTCGTGAGTTTGTGACCGAAAAAAGACCAAATCCATAATCACAAACCAGAAAGCGACTCAAACCCAACACGCCTTCGGGTTACACACAAATACACTAGATAATACTCGTAGTGTTGCAGGTAGACTGCACGTAAACAATCATTAATGGAAGAATACCTCTAATATGGTGTTGAATCGCTCTGCCAAATTGGGGAGCTTCAAAGTGGTAACTAGTTTGATGGCACCTCTGACTGATTTTTCCAAAGAAAGGAGCTTAACAAGCTCAGTGGCTCGTACGAGCTTGTCACCTGAGAAAGAGAATCGCATTACAAAGCAGCAAATCACATCTAAACGAGATTAATCAAACAGAAATCTACACTCATCAACATACCATTGCAGCATGATGCAATTAGCCTCAAGATGCACCTATCTTGTGCTGCTTCTGTGTTAAATGCTTCATCGTCAAGAAGTGTGCAGTCCATACCAGCAGCTTCTGCTGAGTCAATTTTCTTCTGAATCTGCAAAAGGAGAACATACGAGGGTATGATACTATGATCATAAAATTATAAATAATATACAGGAAACTAGTCTTGTAAAACCAGGGGCAATAACAAGATTGGAAGAAAAAAAGACCTGTGATAGATGCATGTTTCTCATAATGAACTCATTTTCAAGTGAGCCGGCTCCAAGATCCGAGGATGCAAGAGGATATGACAGATCAAGAAGCGAGATTACTGGTTTGGATGACACCTGAAAGCAGACGTCCAACAAACATTAGGTAAAGAAAAGATTATAGGGACAGACACCCAACTTAACAGCGAGTCTTTTATAAAACAGTACTCTCACATGTGAGACCAACCAAATCCATATGACTTACGAGACCAGCCATTTAATTAGACTTTAGATTAGTTTCACATGTGAGACTCTCATACAAGGTAGTGTTAGTTTAACTGGAACTATGGAAGCTCTACCTTTGGATATAAATCAGGAGACTTGCAGATGATGCAAAACAACTTTTCAGCACTCAAGCCAGCAACCCAGTAATTTTCATCTGCCTTCTTAACTTTGCTAGCGCTGCAAAATTGGAATTCATCACCATCATATCTCATGGTACAGAAAGACATCAAGTATTCTATAAGTGCCAAAAGGAAAGGACAGAAGGGTATCATGAAGGTTATTAAACCTGAAAAGAGGAAGCCAGCTTCCACCAAACTGATCTGAGTAAACTCTCAGAATTCCCTACATGTTATTTAGCAGAGTTAAGGACAGAGCCACAAATCGAACATAATACAAAATGCTGCACGTAAGCATTACCATCGTGAGAATTACCTTTGAATCGTAAGAAGCCAGTTGACCTTCCTCACTGAATCCGAACCATGTTAAAGATGAACCAGGGGACAATGGCAGGCGTCCTCTAAGGGGTTGAGTGCCATTGTTGATGTTGAACACTTTGAACTCTAACATCTGAAAAACTCATTTTTAAAACAAATATCAGGCACAACTCTCTAGTACAAGAATTTGTCACTGCTCACAACATTTTGTATTTTGGAGTATGTTATGGGCCTTATGGCTGGTACAAGATTAACGCTCTCTGTCAACATTATTCTTTTTTTTGTGGTCAAAATTTGAAAACCAGTGTGGGGGTGGCTAATTCACTTCCATGAAAAACCGAGTCAAAACACTAACTTATTAAGTTTGCTTATTAACATTGGTTTATGAGAGGGTCTCACATGTGAAAGCCATCTATCAAGAGTCCGTGTTAAAAAAAGGCGACTAAAGGTTTTTAGCCTGAAAGTAGTAGCGTTGTTGCAAACCGACTCAAAAGACTTCACTACAGTCATGTAATTGTAATGTTAAATGAACAGATAATGTTACAGACTTGGAGAATTCACTTAAAAATACCTGATCATTTGAAGGAAGAGATTGAGAAGAATGGGTAACAACAGCAAGTTCATCCTTAAACCCTGCTGCAGTCACCACTGGTCCATCAAGGGAAAGAATATATCTCTGTAGAAAACACCAATTGTACAAAATTTTACACATCAGAAAATGGCAATCACGCATTTTTATTTAGTCCAGTAGAGTTAGAAGATACTAAATTTTCTTCAAATAGTGCACAAAATGATGAGTAGTTCTATGAGCCAACCTGCAAGCCACCTTCAGTGAAGATGCGAAGAAAATGAGCACTGGTGGCAGCAGCTACCCATCCTTTACCGAGTGCCACAGCTTTCACTTCCTCACTCTCAAACCGCATGGACCACTGCATTTACGTTGAATATAAATATCACCCGGTTAGTATTACAACTTTCATTACCATCAGGGCTAGTATCAATCAGCTTGTGCAAAATAATTTGAGTGTGACAAAATCAAGGAACAATGAAAGAAACAATAAACTGACCTCACTGTTATTTGCCCAGCTGCTAAAGGGACGATACATTAGGGTGCTCATGGTTTTGTCGCCTTTTTTAGGATTTGCAAGAACACTTCCATACTCATTTAAGGAAGCCATTGTGAAACCAAAATAATCAGTCATTGCTGGCACTCTTGGACCTTGGCTTGTATCATGAAAATCAATCTGCAAAACGCCAACTTATTAATAAAATAAGGAATGAAACATGACCACTTTTTAAGCTGTGAAGTAAGGGATTAGACCTCTATATGTGAGTATCCATCATGTTGCAAAGTGGTTATGCTTCCAAGCATGCTATAGCACAGAAAACACTTTGTTCCAGGTTGCACAGGCGTAGCCCCTGGCTGAAATGGCTCTTGCATCTTGGATAGATTTTGAACCACCGTGCCTTTTGGTTTCCCATCTCGGCCATCAAAGTGTTCCTTCTTCACCTTTACTGGCTTTTTGAGTAAGTCAAACCCTGGAGACATATTTAGCTCCTCACTTATATCTTCAGAGTAATCATCTAAGGTAGATGATTTCCGTAACCTTTTCCTACTGGTAGGAAGTGGCTCACTATAGATATCCTCACCCAAATCACTTAAGCTGCCAGATTCACTTGGCTCTTGCTCGTCCTCTTCATACAACAAAAGGCCATTGCTATTTTTAGACTGTAAACTACAAATATCTTCCGTAGGTGATTTCATCGAGGAAGGTATGACAGACTCCCAAATTCCATATTTGCCCATGACATCAATAACAGCCAATGCATTCCCAGTCGGTTTCCAAGACAGAAAACATATCCTCTCATCAAACTTCTGTTGATCAATGTCTTGCTTCTTGGCCAAATCCCATACTAATACTTGGTTATCTAACCCGGATGTAGCCAAGTACTTCCCATTAGGCGACCAAGACAAAAAACAAATAGGTTTTGCATGACCGCCTTTCAAGGAGAATTCTACCTTAGCCGTGTCCCTGTCGTATAGAACTACATCATTCTTCAAGCCGGGAACAGATAATAATTCACCATCAGGACTCCAGCTAAGTGCATTCATTACAGACATGTCTGAACTTGTATCAGGAGCCGCTCCTTTAAGATGATGCAGCAGGTTTCCAGATTGAAGTTCCCAAAATATCACAGTCCCCTTTGTATCAAGAGACGCCAAGTACTCATTATTAGGATCAAAGGCTAAGCTAGTGACTGGACCTTTGTGTCCTTTAAGGACTCGTGCAATTGTAGCATCGACAGTATTGATAAGCTTAATGCCCTCATCATCACCAGCTGCTGCCAACATGCTTCCTGATTTATTGAAAGCAAGGGTCCGAATTGGCAATGTGAACCTGGTAATGTTGTTCTGAAACTCTCCACCTGAAAGTTAATTAAGTAACAACAAAAATTAGACTAGTGATTCGCGTTAAATTAGCAATTAAAACAAACATTAACAGAATGCAAAGATTGCCTCGGAAGACAAAATGCCGGCCATGACAACAAGCATTGATAGTTGATACCATGTTAAAATCATAAAAGACACAGGAAAACACCCACAAGTATAAGAGAGTCTACTGCACAAACCCGAAAGAAATTCCATCCGGAAACCAATTGCATTTTGCAAACAAACCAGTAGAAACTGACTAATTAAGAGAGTTATAAACTCTATCCTCGTTTACCAATCGATAACACTTGAAATCAGAAATAACCCTTCACCCCTAAGTATGAATTTTACAACAACATTAGCACTTAAACATGAGATTCTTATGTCATCTAAATTGACCTAAATTACCAAACAGCCCAATTTTTTTCATTTTTTTTCTGATAGGCACCAAAATTAAAGTTGATTATCATTTTTTCACAAGAATTGAAGCATACACATTAATTTCAAACACAACATTCTCAAATTCTCCCCACCACAAATAACCCTAAATTAAATTCAATCAGATGAATTGACTAAAAACGAAACTAACTCACAACTCGCAGAATTTGAAATAAAGAATCGGCTGCGAAAGCTAGTACAGTACAATAACTCACAAATCACAACATTTGAAATAAATTAGGTATAAACACCGAATAAAAATATTACTGCATCCTAATTAATCAGATCAATTGAAATAATAGGTATAAACAGCGATTCTATCAAAACTATAATTCAGATTTAAAACAATATCAATACGCAATCGATAAATACACAAAATCAAGAGCAATTAAAAGGATGAGAGGAGCGACAACATACTAGGGAACTTATAGAGCTTGACAGTGCGGTCAACGGAGCCGGAAGCGAGACAAGTAGAATTAGGACTAAGAGCCAAAGCAGTGACACCATCACGGTGATGTCGTAACGTAGTAGACGGTGTCGATAGTAGAAACGAGTCGTAAATATTAATCGAGGAATCGGAAGACGAAGAAGTGACAATGTGATTGGATTTATTATCCCATAACACATTGCAATAAGATGGTTTACCGTTGTTGTTGCTGTTGCATTTGTGTGCTTCTCTTAACTTAACTAATTTCACCATTTTTCTAGGGTTTTTCTTTTGTTAGTTTAATTGATGATTGTGATTTGTGTGTTTGTTGCTGGTTTTGTTTTTATAGATTTGGGATTTTTAAGGAGGGAAATAGTTTATGGTGGGAAATTAGGGGAGATTTTGGCGGGAGATTTTTTAAATGATTTGAGATTTTGGAGATGGTTTCCCGGTTTTTCTTTTTTTAAGTTGTGGGCCGTTTTTTTTTGGGCCGGTAAAATAGGAGATTGGGAATTGGGTAGTTAAGTCTAAATTACTCCTCTTGCAAATTGTTGGTGGGTAGTAGTCTAGTAGAGTAGTAGGCATGTCAAGTTCTGACCGACCCAAAAACCTGACCTGTTTGATCCGTTTTTTCCAGGGTCAATGACCTGGAAATATCAACCGCGACCTTTCTATTTGAACCGAAATAAACTGTTATTTTAACTTTAAAGGTCGAGACCTGGCCCGAACAGGTTGACTTGTTGGATCAAAGACATATTAATATTTTTATATTGTATACGAAATAATAATTAAACTATAATTAATTTTAGGACTTTAAATTATAAAAAAAAAATCTATTTTATGTAACTTTTATAATTTATTAAATAATAAAATGGTATTAAAATGACTTGATTTCTATATTTCTGTTAATATAATGAATGAATCATTTTATATGCTTAATATAGTACTTTTAAACATGCCTTAATGTTTAAAAAAAATTAAAATTTTAAAAATAGTAAAATTCAAAATATAAAAAAGAAAAAGAAAAAGGAGTTTTAAACTAATTTTTACCCGTATTCTGACCCTAACCTGACCCGTAAACCGTGTATGACCCGACCCGTATTTTGACCAACCCGTATTTCGACCAACCCGCATGATCCAAGTTTGACAGGTCTAGTGGATCGTGTTGAGTCGTGCTTTGTGCTTATCCAACGTGTTGTAGAAGAAAGCTTGCATCGTGCAGGCATACGTATGTAGTATATTAGATGTGTCGCTCCGGTGTTGAATGTGTGATTAGTGTTTACTAGTCTGCGAATGGCTCAAGCACGATGACATAGTATCTTGCTTTGTTCATGCTTAGGCCTTTGTCATGTCATGGGTGTGCGAGCCTGATGATCATTATTTATATACATATTTTGTGCCTCCCTTAGACGCATTTTACTCGATTTACCGTCTTTCCTTGCTTATTTCTATGCTATTTTAGCTAGAATATCGATTCTGCCGCTTCTATTATGTTTTAATGCAGATTGGATGCATTTGGAGCTTTTTGAGAAGATATGGAGCATGGCGGAGTTGGATCGTAGAAGCTAGGCTCGGGAATCGAGGAAGAAAAGAGAAGAAATGAAGAGAAGTTGAAGAAACGAGCTAGAATGAAGGATGCTCGATCGAGCACTCTTACAGTGCTCGGTCGAGTCGCATTGTGTCCTTGCTCGATCGAGCAGGAGGCCTTGCTCGATCGAGCAGGAGGCCTTGCTCGATCGAGCAAGCTCTATTTCGGCGGATTTCTTAAATTTTCCTTAAGTTTAACCTAATTAGTAGGATCTTTTGTATTATAAAAAGAAAGCTCGTCTTTCTTAATTATTCATACTTTTATATGCTTTCTTATGCTTTTTAAGGCTCTTAGGCTTTAAATCATAAACCCTAGTTTAGTTTGCTTGCCTCCGGATTTATTTCATAAAAGACGATTGTCTTTAGTTCAACTTGTAATTGGTATTCTTCAATCTTTCTTTGTTATTCAATTTAATTGTCTTCTTGTTCTTTAATTATTCTTTGTTCATCCTTTCATTGTTGTTAATCATGTTTACTTTAATTATTATTGTTGTTGTTTATATCGTTATGAGTAGCTAAATTCCTTTCTAGGGTTGAAAGGGGATCTAGGATTGTTAGAAGGGGTAGATTAATTAATTGAATTGCAATTGCATGGTTATCGTTTGATTATCGTTTTAATTCTAGTTGTTTGATTACTGGCCAGGATTAATTAACTAGTCTCGCGAATTAGGATTGACACCGACCGGGTTAAGACTAAGATAGGCTACGATAATTGAATAGAACTCGTTTAATGATAGCGATCGCATGTTAAATTGTAGATCTAAAGGGCATAATTGAATCGACCGATCTTGTGACCTTAGATAGCTTTATTGCATGATAATTGATTTTATCCCTATCCCTGAACAATAATCCTAGTGAACCTGAGACCCTAGACTTTTAATCTTATTGTTTTCAACCTTATTAATTTGTTATTGCTTATTATTAGTTGTTATTATTATTAGTTGTTATTGTTTGTTATTAGTTATTGTTATTGTTTGATTTTTATTGTTTGCTATTAGTTTAGAAACCAATCTCAAAACCCAGAAATTGTTACTTAAGAGACAAACCTAGTTTAACAGATTAGAATACTACCGCCTCCCAGTGGATTCGATACCTTGCTTACCTCTGACTATTAGTTAGTAGTGATTTAGGTTTACTTTGATTAAGGTGACGCGACTTTACCCTTATCAAATTTGGCGCCGTTGCCGGGGAGGCAACAGTTTTCTGTTTGTTTCTACTTAGTTTG
>JAIUZE010002386.1:0-136640 GCA_022085475.1 Heliosperma pusillum | reverse complement strand
GAGTGAATTGTTTACCTTTGGTTTGAATACGGCTCACGAAGATTAAAAAAAACATACACAAATCACCTACATAAAAAGGGAGCACAAGAAAACAAGATAAGAGTATACTTTATCATATTTATAATTGTCTTAATTCATTATATAATAAGACGGTCCAATAAACTTGGATTCAATCACTTTAATTGCCAAAACGACAACTCTATTATTCAAATTCTAGCTAAAACAAATTGTTAAAAAATAATAATAACAAAAACATTGTAAAAGGGGCTCGAACCCATGTAGTTCTCTCACGCCCCCTTCCGATTGCACTAACATACCATCCTACCAAAGATTCAATCTGTATTTATTAGGCATGTGAAAATATTTATTGCATCTAACACTCTTGTTTCATAGTTATAGTTATAGTTCCCACAAAAAACGCCTATTTCTTAGGTTTTTTAATATTTATAATTATCAATATTAATGCTATAACTAATTAATAATGTTAAATTTCTATATTACCCTTTAGCACTATTTAGTTTGAATTTCAAATTTTGATGAATCAAAGCAAAATAAGTAAGGAATTTACAATAATACCCCGGGTGGCGCTCAAATTGAGCGCCACCGGGTGACGCCATCTCATTTTGCTAGATATATAGTGGTAACTTCTTATGAAAACATGTTGTAACATTTTATTGCCAAAGTGTCACATTTTATTTACTTTTAACTTAAAATAATGCCTACATACCACCTGTCTAAAATGAGAACAGTGGCACCCCAAGTCCCCAATATCCCTATAAATAAAGCCCTTGGACATTACTCCATGCACCAAATACAGTCACAAGAAAACACACACACAAACACTTACTTGCATACATAACGTTGCTCTCAAAACTCAGACAACTCAACAATACACACATCCATCACACTAAACATACTTGACTAAGCACCACCTTCACTCACACAAAAATGGCACCACCAAACCTAGACATCGCACCCACCAAGCCAACCCTAGGCCCTATAATTAAGCCCATAGCGAACCCGACTCGAGCCTACGTGACGTTTTTAGCCGGTAACGGCGACTACGTCAAGGGAGTGGTCGGGTTAGCTAAAGGGCTTAGGAAAGTTCGGTCAGCTTACCCTTTGGTGGTAGCGGTATTGCCCGATGTGCCCGAGGAACATAGGAGAGTGTTGGTGTCGCAAGGGTGTATTGTGAGAGAGATTGAGCCTGTTTATCCGCCTCAAAATCAAACTCAATTTGCTATGGCTTATTATGTTATCAACTACTCTAAGCTTCGAATTTGGGAGGTATTTTTATTTACTTTTACTCTTTAAAACGCTCGTTCATTTGTTTAACTTTTTATCTCGTGATAGGTATTTTACTTTTTGTCTTGTGATTGGTATTTTAATCAAAAAATAAATAAATGATTCGTTGCGAGTTAAGACTGTGAAAATATTTATTTACTCCTTGCTTATGATATTCATTAATCAGTCTTGTATGCGCATCATATAGAATTCCCAATTTTTTTATTGAATACGACGCATATTCGTCTTCGGGTCGGATCCTCTCCCACAAAGAAAGAGGCAAATGAGAGGGCAAGTGAGGATTTATTTAGTTCTCCACTTTTCTTACCACTTACCTTGTGAGTTGGGATCCGGCCATTTTTATTGAAGACGGATATGCGCCGTATTTTTTTTAATAAGTAGGAAATTCACGGCCTCTACCTTCTTGTTATACACGGTAGTTTACCGGTGGAAGACTCGAAATTTAGAACATATAGTTTCAAGCTATATTTAACCTCTACAAGATTAATCTCGGTTTGAACCTATGATTACTAAAATTTAGTTAGAGAAATGCTATCTGCCTTTTTCTTTTCTAACCTTCTCGATCCTCTACTCGCTTCTCATACTACCCATTAAAATATCGTTTATTTTTTTTAATCCAATTGGCTTATGACCTCACCAAAATATATTGTATTAATTTAATCGATTGTGAAATGATGAAGAGAGAAGGTTGATAGCATCTCTCAATTTACTTTTGGTCCTCTAGTGCTCGTGAGTTGATTAGCAACATGCATAAGACGATTTTATAAAACGAGTTAGATAAACAAAATGTCTTCGCCAATAGAGTTGTATAAAAAAGTTTTAACAAGATTGATGATATGAAATTGGTTGGTCTTTAAACATGAAATTGACATTAATATCTGAAATTTTTTAATTTCTATTAATATCATGTTAATTTTAATGGTAAACTTTTATTATTATTATCTAGACAAAGTCTAGAATCTTCAAAGAACCTAATTAACTACATAAATTCTTGTTTTAAAGGGGAGACATGTTTTATTGTTTGAGACGGTCAAGATTCCTCACAAAAGAGCAAGTGGGGCAAGTGGGTAGATAATGGATAATCTCTCCACTTATCCCCACTAATCCTACTTGCTCTTTTGTGATGAAATTTAATCCGTCTAAAGCAATAAGACAGGTCGACTCGTCTGAAACAAGACCTTTTGAATTAACTAATGGAGTAATATTGTTGGATAAATACAGTTTGTGGAGTATACAAAGATGATATACTTGGATGGAGACATACAAGTATACGACAACATAGACCACCTATTCGATCTCCCAAACGGATATTTGTATGCGGTGATGGACTGTTTCTGTGAGAAGACATGGAGTCATACTCCTCAATACAAAATCGGGTACTGCCAACAATGTCCGGATAAAGTTAATTGGGCCGAAGATGATTTGGGCCCAAAACCCACTCTTTACTTCAACGCTGGCATGTTTGTCTTTGAGCCCAATCTTTCTACTTACCGTGATATGCTTCATACTCTCCAAATTACCCCTCCTACCCCTTTTGCTGAACAGGTATTCCTCATTTCCCCACCTTAACTAAATTGGTTGATTTCATGTCATGCGCAAAGTCCGTCTTAAGACGGGTCAAATATAACCATGTGGAATGAATAAGAAAAAAGTAGAATGCAAGTAAGAAGTTTGTCCTATATGTCCATGTTGGCCATTATGATGATATTTGACCCTTTTTTATATTAGGAAGACCGTTTAAGATTGAAATCACGTGGAAAAACTATTTCTACCAAAAGTTTAACCTGATGATTGAGGTATTCATATACAGTACGGAGTATGTGTTAATATATTATATATATGAGTATATGACCTTTCTCTCGTGAACGCATGTATTTGAAGACCGGATCGATGATGCATATGTCTTTCTATACCATGTGCTGAAGTTCCACCGGGAATAAAATTCAGTTAATGATTAACCTAATAAAGTCGAGTACTCGTACGTATTCATTAGTTGGGTTGATATATTATGATCGTTTGGACGACTATAGGTGGCGCAACATCGATATGGTGACACATAAACTGGTACTACACAACGTGGTAGAATATAGGCAATAATAATCGTCTTGCGAAATTGAGAGACCATTGTGTTGGCAGCGTTTGTTTGTTGTAGACTTGTAGCAGGTGTCAGATATTCGGAATTGTGTTGTGATCTGAGTTGTGGTTGTTTTGGGGTTTTTCGTAGGACTTTTTGAACATGTACTTCAGGAAAATATACAAGCCTATTCCGCTAATCTACAACTTGGTGTTGGCCATGTTATGGCGTCATCCGGAAAACGTCGACTTAGACCAAGTTAAGGTGGTTCACTATTGTGCTAACGTAAGTCTCATCTAAGCTTTTTTTTTCTTCTTCTGATTAATATATAGTTCATGTTCACTCGTTTATTTATCTTTGACTGCACTTATAAAGAATAGAAAAGGTAAATAATTAATCTGCACAGGGCCGCGATATGTTCCTAATGTGATAAATACACCAACACTTTGTATACGTCATCTACTACGTACTCCGTAGATATTGAAAATTTTGTATTTGAACTATTTCCAATTTTGCTTATGGGTGATGAATTACTCTGTATTTGACAGGGTTCGAAGCCATGGAGATATACTGGGAAGGAAGAGAACATGGACCGTCAAGATATCAAAATGTTAGTGAAGAAGTGGTTCGAAGTATTCGAGGATGAGTCACTTGATTACAAGCCTGAGATTGAGCTTCAGCCACGGTTGGAGCCGTTCAGGGCGGCACTTTCTGAAGCGGGTGTCCTTCACTATATTACCGCCCCTTCAGCAGCTTAGAGTGACCAAAAGGCTGGGTGTATGGTTGTAGAGTGCACATATAGCACAAAAGAGTATTGTTGTTCGCCTTTTTAAAGAAGTGATTGTGGTTTTAAGTGTGTTTGGTCTAATTTGAATCGCAGCTGCTAAATATTGTATCTTGCGTTCAAAAGGAAAAAAAAAAAATATTAGTATGTAAAATATTGTTACAAAAAAAAGTACCTTAAATATTAAGGTATTACAAAGTAAGATTTCGTTTTTGCTTTGGGCAAACTGTAAGCAAAAATGTAAATTTGTCACCTTGTAGATTATTGTATGTTTGATGAATGAAGAGAATAAAAGAACAATGGGTTATTTCTATCTTTTAGATAAAAAATTGTGTGAAAGTACTCCCTCCGTCCCGGTCATTTGTTTACCTTTGTTTTTGGCACAATTATTAAGAAAATGGTAGGGGACCATTTGTGGTGATCTTTGGTGGATGACAAGTGGACAATAGTCCCATTGACACATCAAATTACTCATAGAAAACATTCTCAATATAGAAAGGTAAACAAATGAATGAGACACCCTAAAATGGAAATGGTAAACAAATGACCGGGACGGAGGGAGTAATTAGCAAATCTTAGCTAAGTTAGTTGACAAGTCGCAATGGAAGGTATTTTATTGTGTCTTTTGTTTGGGTAGTTAGGACTTAGGAGTTAGGAGTTTGTATATCATTTTTTCTTGATATCTTCTTAATTATATTTCTCGCTTATTAACATGTGATTTAAGAACACTTATTTGAAAAACCGAAAATAAATAAGTAAAATAAATAAAATGGTAAAATGATAACATGGACAAACTAATTTTGCCAAACACTAATCTCCTTATATATAAAAGCTGAGTTTTTTCCCGTATTTCTATGGGCTCGAAAAAAGTCAGCTAATACACATTTTTGTTTTGCAAATAGGACCCACCACTAACTCATCTTTGCATTTCTTTTTTTACTTAATCAAAATTGATTTATATATTTTGATTAAACAAACTCCATTTGTATCACATTCTAATAAAACACTCCAGTTGAAGTATAAAACTATTCTTTCAAATTAATAAACCGCAAAAAATAATTTATATCTGACTAATAATAAATATGAGAGTATTTTTTTTTCTAAACAGTTTTTTTTTCTAATGTAACTAACCCAAATTCTAAACTTATTCTTACGACATAGAAGAAAATTTTCAAATTTTTTGTTATATATCGTAGAATTATGACTTCGTACATTCAAAGTCGAACCGTATATATTTAAGAATAACAAATTTCATGTTGAATTTTATTTACATTAATTAGTCAAACATATTTACAAATAAGAGTAATAAATATTTTAAAAATGAATCCGTACATTTTTGTACGGGTATAAAACTAGTTCTCCTTAAAGACGGGCATATTCGTATTTAATGATGACAAGTCGGATTATCTCTTACAAAAACCTCTTTATAAGAGCCAATCTTTTTTCATTGAAAACGAATATACCGATTTTAAACAAGACTTCTATCAATCAAAACACTTTCATTTTGTTCCCTTCTTCCAAAGCTTATCATGGTCAACTCTACATCCTCAGTAATATTCCAAGATTCCATCTCAACTAAACTATCCATATCTTTACTTACCAAAAACATCCCTCAACTCTTTTGCCTTTAATTCATCACCTCAATTGTTTATGCATGTCAAACCCAAAAAAATGACAGATTTCCAAATAAAAAAGAACAGCAGAGTAGAAATCAAAGTAGATGAAGAGGGTTTTCATGGAGTAATCTTCTCTGCTAAGATAATAACTCCACCAACCAAAACAACAAAAAAAGTGTTGGTTGAATATGAAACATTATTGGCTGAAAATGGTATAAAACCCTTAAGAGAAAAAGTTGATTTAGCTCAAATTAGACCAATACAACCAAATGAAACTAATAATGTGTTTTTATTAGATGATATTGTTGATGCTTATTATAATGATGGTTGGTGGGAAGGTGTTATTACTCAAGTTCTTGGTGATTGTAAATATTCTGTGTATTTTAAGCCTACTAATGAACAATCTGAGTTCAAAGGTTCTGACTTGAGGTTTCATAGAGAATGGGATGGTGGGAAATGGATTCCTCCTTTTGATGAGGTATGTGGGTGTGATTTCTTTTCTTGATTTGTGATTTTTTGTTGCATGCAATTCAATGATTCTACTCAGTTCGTGTTAATCATTTGTTTACCTTTGGTTAAAATACGGCAAATAGATTATTTGTTGGATATGTGATTTGGGTTGAACTGAACTGTTTGTGTTTTTGCTTTCTATGTGCATTAACAGTGGAGGAACTTAGTTATGTCGGAAGTGGGCCCGGTTCCCGCTGGCTTTTTATAATACTATGTAAATTTATCCATGGCCGCCCTTGACTTGATGATTAAATCTTAATATTTATACACAAAGTTAATAATTGAAACCTCGCCCCCCTTATTATTTACTCCAAGATCCGCCACTGTGAATTAAACTATATTGTATTATGCAAACTCATACTTTGGAATTAGTAGAATTGTTGTGGGATAAAGTTATGATCAAATATGTGACTTTTAGCTTGAGTTAGTAGAAGTGAGGAGAGGTAGGGAAATGATTTAGAAAGAATAGAGCAATGCTTTTATGTTAAGGTGTAACATACGGCATGCAGTGGAGGACTTTAGTTACGCGGTGTGTGTGTGTATTTCCTTGAAGAAATGATCACTCGACCCCTTTGGCGTGGTGATTGAGTGCAAGTATTCACACACGAGACTAAGTATTAAAATCTTAGCCCCCTTTATTTTTGTTTCAAGATCCGCCATTGATTGCATGGGATTTGGAAGCAAGGCAATTGATGGTTAACTCCAGAATGCACATATGCTTTAAGTGTGAATAAGAACAAGAGTGGTAGACTTATGATTGGAACTAGTCCATTTCCATCCGAAAGCTGAAACTTTAGGTGATGGGATTTTCGCTCAAAACATTGCTCTCCGTCGCGGCAGTTTCAGCTTAAACTTGTCCATTTCCACCTTACAGTCAGACATTCTTAGGGATGTAGTTTTAATTTGGTTAGTGGGTGTTTTTCGTGCGGTGAAGATGAACAATTCCTCAATTGGCTTTTGGTATTTTGCCCTATGGTCATGTCATTGTGGCACTTACCCTTACCTCTCTTTGGCCTATATTTGGTTCAACCTAACTATGTTATTTAGCTTGGAATAGAAGGATGAAAAAGGTTTGCATTACCAAAGTTTGGAAGATGACTCCCTAGACTATCTGTTGGTAACTGGGAACAAAAGGATTCAGCATATTATGATGACAATGCTTCTAAACATCGAGAATTCCAATCTCGTTTTTAAGTTTTTCCTATAGTTGGACTCAAGTGTTCAACTCTCACCGTCACTTATCTTTTGATTTTTCTTCAGATTAGATTACTCATCATAGTTTGAGAACAGAATCATCCCGCTCTTTTTTTTTTATATGGGCAACTCCCCTTGGTGTCCTTTTAATGAATCTACTCTGCTATTCTACTCCCTCTTGTACATGAGCATCACCCCTCGATGCCCTTTTAATGAATGTACTCTACGCCATCTTGTTTCACAATAGTCTTCGTATTTTTCAAACTTCTCTTCACTTATATTGTAATGTAAGAGGATATTGTGCGGCGGGGGTAGTGTTATAGTGAAAAATATTGCTCTTTTTTTCACCCACTAAACTACTTAAGCATATGTGAATTTCCCTCCAATTTCCATCTCCCATTTGTCTTTATTTTTCACCCTCTTGATTATGCTCCTTGCTGTAGATAATTGTTACGCACTTCATTCCTTAATGGTCCATTAAAGCCCATGGGTAAGAAATTTGAAATCAGACATATAATAGGTGCCAAGGCGGCATCATCATGGCCCGCAGATGGTAGTCGAACAAACACTGCCATATGCTCATATATGCAAGGCCGAATAAAAAAACCACTTTTTATATCGCTAGTCTATTTCAAAGCCAGCAACCTACCTGGAGCGTCTTGTTCTCAACAAATTTATTGCTGTTGTTTAGTGCATTAGTCACACTTACAGTTACGGTCATGAATCGCTATGACAGACACTTCCTTTATTTATAACCAATACTCTTTGCTCGAGTCATGTCACCTGTATCGTTCTACTATCAAATGTGTCATTTGTTATACATAGCCTAGGATTTGCCATATGCTCATATCTGCCAAATAACGTGGCATTTGGCCAAACTAGTTGTTGTATGGCGCGCTTCGCGCGCCATACCACAAGATATTTATATCAGCATAATTTTATTCCACCACGAAAACCGCATGCGATTGAGACTGCTGCTTGTGCAACCATCTCTAAAGAAGCGTTTAAAACGTAATTTTGGGGTCAAAATCATTCAAAAGCTGCACGAAATAATTTTATAACGTGACTTTGTCCCAGTATACATTTTTTATATTATTAACTTCTTCTGTTGTTTGCCTAACATTTTATTTTAACTTGATCACGCTTACAACAATAAAGTAGTTTGAAGTTACAATTATTTTTCTAAATTTTTTCTGTTGAAATATAAGAATTGTATTGAATAAAGAATTACACCTAAGATATGAAAAAACTAGCCAAAACAATGACATGAAAGTAAGAACTCCTAATGCAAAAATTTGTATAGCTTGTGCCAATTGATGCCAATTGATCACGCTTGTGCCAATTGATGCTACTACTGCTACTAAAAATTTACAAAATCAGTCTCATTTGTATAGCTTCTCAATCCACCTCTTTACCTCTTACACTCAACTCATTCACGAAATCTTGTCTCTTCTCGTTCTATTTCAGTTTCACTTCAGTACTGAACAGTTCAAGCTCTTACACTTATTTTCTTCATAAAATCTTGTCCCTTCTCATTCCATATTAGTTTTAGAAAGTCCAGTAACTGAACTCTTTGAGCCACCACACAAGGTCTGTCCAAGTGTGTATTCGTTCATGCACTGGTTTCTCTAAAACCAAATCTAGTAAATGCTTGCATTAATCAGGGTTCTAATCACATTAATCACCTACAAATCCATATACTTCAGCTGGCTTTGGGCCACGTTGACCAGATAGACCAATTCCAGAAGCCTAGTCTTCAACATCCAGGAATGAACCAGTATCTCTTCTTTTCCCGGACAGACTGAAAATTCTTCTTGGGCTATTGACAGGGGACAGATCGGCCATGTAGACTCATTTGAGGCACTACCTATTAAGCCATACAAGTTGAACTCTCGTCGATATCAGGAGCGTCCATGGTCTTTATGAACACATATAATTAAAACCCTGCAAGTCATGTGACTAACCATATAAAATCAATTCAGTTTTCAGGCAGATTCACACTACAATATTTCCATCCAATATGAATACTAAATTACCTTTAGCCAATATATAAAAGAAAGGAAGACCTACCTTTTACCAATTAGCGTAAAGTTTAGATTTGTTTATAGCTTGGAGTACTACACATTCCAAAAAGACACTGACCCAGATAGTGATTGAGTTTAACAGAGCACTTATGCCTATAGGTGAAGACATATCCATTCATCTACATGGTAAAATTTAGAAGTAAACAATTCATAACTGATTTCAAATGAGTAATCACAAAGGCTATATTTTTTTGTGGAAATAAATGGGAAGTCAAAAGTTGATGAAGGCCATCATAACTTCATAAGTAATAACATTACTCCACTCTCTCAAAGGCTCTTGCTATGGCGACATAATGGGGGTTAGATAATTAGATGTATGCAACCTTACATAAAAGAAAAGACGTGATATATAAGATGAGCACCAAATGGTACACATTTTGGAATATTAGGCTTATCAGCTATGCCCTTTTTATTCAGAGAGATGAAGAACTAATAATGCCTAAGCTCTGAAATCGGTGTTCACAATAATCTGGGAAATGGGCAGAGAAAAGATTAATACGAAGTACATACTTAATGAAATGAAATCAGCATTTCAGAAGAAATTGCATCAAACAAAATTTAAAGAAAGCTACACGAGTTTCTGCCTAGTCAATTTTAAACTTTCAAGAGAAGTAGACAAATTCACATAGGACATGCAGGATAATAATGACACCAAAGCACTCCTAATCGACGACGCAGAGGTTAGTTGTTTTGTTGTGCAACGAGACTTGCGTTTTTGCAGCCAACTGCTATGACGTACAACATATTAGGCAATGACAGGGAGCTGGATAATGACTCAGTTTTTAAAAAACACTACTTTTAAATTCCAATGAGTGACGAAGATTCATTCATCTCTTCTTTGCTCATTTAGTAAATGGGCAAAGAAGAGATTAATGAATACAACATAAATGAAATGCAAACAATATTTCAGAAGAACCCTTTATAAAAAAAATAAGAAAGCTCCAACAGTTTCTTCTACCCACTCAATTCCAAACTTTCCAGAGAAGTAAACAAAAGTCACATAGGACATATTGTATCATAATGACACTTGAAAAACACTCCTATTCAATGATAATATTGGGTATTACCACAAGTTAAACAACTTTTGTGCTAAATTGCTGAATAGCGGTCATTTTTAAGGATTACTACGCACATGGTTAAGCAATCTACTTCCTCTTGTTAAAAGGAACCATGATCATACAATCTCACCATGAATTCATTTGCTTTCTTCAACCTAGCTTGATGAATTGATGATTTTCAAACTACACAGTAAAGTAGTAAACTACGAAGGATGAAACCCTCTTTCCTCTTGCTAATTTCATTTCCTAACTTGTCGTAGCTTTTTTTATACTTCCAGATGCTTTTCCGAAATATTTTTTCCACTTAAATCAATCAACCATCCATAAACATACACGCTACCCTCATTTATTAACTCCATAAACACCCTCGCTGGAAATGGAAGAACATCAGCATTGCTACAACTAAATAGCCAATGTTTTCTCAATGTTAGAGTACTATTACATGACACATTTAAATTCAGAATGTTACTCTGAACTGCTCCCAAGCACCCCAAACAACCCAAGGCAAGCAACGTAACCCATTCCATCCAAGAACTTTCAAAATGTTACCGAGAAAAGCAAAAGTAGACCAAACTTAACCTTTGTTGCGAACACATTAAAGGGCCCTGCACCAGACCCCATGACCTGTGAATACTGAGTTGTTGCATCTCCACAACCATCAGACCAACATCGCAAGCAATTCTGACAGTATCATAAGGGTGAATCACGCCTATCAAACTTAGGTTCCCTTGCACATTCTATTTCTAACTCAGTTTCTTTGGTTCAGTCAAATGATTCTAAGGCTAACCTGTAAATTGAAGAAATTAATAGTACGAAGCCTTGTCTGGAACCTAAATGGCCGGGGATCCTCAAAATGAGATTTAAATCACTAAGAAACCAAGCCACCGGAGAAAGAACATGACGAACTCCAGTCACTTAGTCATTTCCTTAGAGCATCATAAGAATCACTCTCTCCCACCTCATACAATGACATCATAACGTAAACTCTAATTTAAGTGATTGTCATTATCAATTTCAGACAAAGAAAGAAACTAATAAAATTAGGAAATAACTCAGTGAAAAAGGGAACCTAATTGTAGATTGAAAGCAAAATCGAATCCAATCAAGGAAAAAGGGGAAGAGTAATCAGGAAAAAAGGGGGAAGAAGTCTAACTTGAATTGGAGTAGGAATATAATTAATAAGCTGGTAGGATTATTTTTTCATGACTTGTGTAGCCTCACTATTTCATGGAAAATGAAGGTTAAGATGAACATTGTACCTCTGTCACAGCAGTTATTCCCAAGTTCCCAACAATGGCCACTTTTAACTCCCTGCAAAATCCACACAAAGACACATTAATATACTATTTACTCCACAATAACGAGTAAATAACTTAGGAGATTAAGATAAAATACAGATAAATTGTTACTTTCAAAGAAAAAACGAGGACCGTAAAGAGAATTTCCTATCATTTAAGCTTTGCTGGTGAAAAGGAGTATACCACAAATAAACTCTTGTTTTGTTTCAGTTACAAATAGTTCACCAAGCACTACTTAAAACTGTTGAAAGTACAACTAACCTTACTTTACTTACCATGTTTTGCTCCTTTCTTAAAGTTCAGCACTCTGAGAGGAATGGCCCTTCCAACACCAAATTGTCTTGTATTATCACACCCTTATATTCCGTAGTGAAAAAATCGGTGTGCTCTTGAGTGAACTGAAAATAAAAAGTGCTGTTTTAGTATTTCGTTTTCTTGCATCAAGCCTTGTCGCTCACAGATGGAGTGACAGTTTAATATATATGTCGATGTCGAAACTTGTCTGCTCAGAAACTGTCGTATTAGTTTGACCTAGCTTAGCTAAGATGCTTTTGCCTGGTCCAAAACTCATATACGCACAGAAATCAGATTAGAAACTAAGTATTTATTGGTTATCTCCAAAGTAGAGATAAAAAATAAATCAAAGCAACATTTTTTTCCTACCGGTTACCTTTAATCATGAAATAGCTTTGAGCCTAAAAGAATCTATGTCATGAAAGCTGTGAACATTTACATCCATTTTTCACCCATCATACAAGCTGAGAATTTGCCTAGAAAAGAATCACACAAGAACGTTTAGTTAACAAAAAAACAAGGACATCGTGTAAATCCACCATTGGAATGAAACAAGAGCCAATTAACATTATGAACAAATCAACATTAATTTTACCAGAAAAAGGTATGAATTGACTAAAAACTTGAATATACACTCTTTTCATAACATATCATCCAACACCAGAAAAAGCCCCAACTTAAGAAATCAGAAATAACCCAATTTTCTCAAGCACAATAAAAATTAGTTAAGAATAACATGATTTAAAAGCATATTAAAAGAAATTAAGACAAAATAAGACAAAAGATCAGAGATTTGGGACTAAAACACATCTTGTCAATCGAAAGATATAATCTTTTTGCCTATTATATCTGACCACCCAACAACAATGACAATAACAACTACTATCAGAAACCAAATTATTTGAGATCAAACAGGCAAATTCGAGATTAAAAATCATACCTTTAAAAACGGGGAAGGGGACATAGAATCTCAATTAGGTGAACCCATTTGTAGTTTTCTTAAGTTCACCATCTTCTCCACCATTTTCTGCTAAGAGACATAACAAATACTCTGTCATTGAAAAACTCTAAACAGGTAAACAACTTTTACGTAGCTTAATTCCCGTAACAAGGATTAGCTGGTAAGTAGCTTGATTGGCAAAACAAGGGAACTCTCTATGGACGGGAAAAGAGTGGTCAGTCTGAACGATTGCAATAAATGTCAAATTAAGTAACTGTAGATAAATCACTATCGCCAAGCAGTCCACTTACTAAGTTTGCCTATGTGGCCAATTGGCTCTCCAATGACACTCATAATACGACCAAAGGTAGCTCTTTGCACTGGAATCTATCCACATACACACAATTATGAACAAAAACCACATGGAGAAAATACAAATAAAACAATCATGATCACTAAAACACTATACCTTTAAATCCATACAATAGCTAAAACAATAAATCAACAGAAACTATCATTTTTTCAACAATCTTTCAAAAAGCTTAGAACTTTACCCTTTGTTAAAAGAATTGAACTTTACCCTTTTTTCCACAAGATGTTTCGTGAATACTCTCAGGCCCTTTCTTTTATCAATCAAAGAAGATAAGGAAAGAGGATGATAAGAGATAAAGAAATTAAAGAAGTAAAGAACATGTGCATATTGATGAATGATGAGAAGGGGCGGAACAGGAAATAACTGAAGAGAGAGCAGGAATTACAACCAAATCTGAAACTTAGGTTTTTGCATCAACCAAAAAAACCGTATACGAACTCAAACTCAATAAACTATGGTTTATAAGATAGTAACTAAAACCCAGTATACAAAAAATCAAAAAACTGAGATAATAGGGAGAAAATAACAGACAGTATGAAGAAACACGAATATCACTCAAATTATGGATTAATCGAAATGAACTACAACAGAATTCATGAGTGAGCTAACACATAAGCAGGTAATCAAACAAAGAAAAAGGAACATAAAGATTATAATCAAATTATTAGGAAGAACCCTAAAAAAATATGTAAGTATGAAAAGGGAAAGTAGATGTGAGTGTTCTCTAATTTACCTGATTAGTTCCCTTATGGCGTCATAATCTTCTTAGCGACGGTTCGTTTATTACCTTAAAACTTAGTTCTCCCCCATTACAAAAGAGAGTGACAGAGAGGGGAAATGAGGAGAGGTATTAGGGTAATTGGAGAGAGAGAGGGGTCTTGTGAGCAAAGTTGTGAAATAAGGGTTGGACTTCAAACGATGCGTTTAGAGATGGGAAATACCAAAGTTGTGCGTTTTGCACTGTTCATATGAACAGTAAAATAGCTAAGCCACTTTTATGTTAAGGTGAATAGATATGTTGAGTAAATCGTAAACCTTTTCGTAGGTGCAAATTTGTCGTGCATCAGCAATATATCGTGTATGGGTTGATGTCTAATTCTCTGAGCGCTCCTACCACAATTGACAGTACTTAGCAGTTAGCACGTCTATAGCATTTAACATTTGCCTTATTACCTTTGCCAATGAACTCTACAACTTCCTTTATCATGAATTTCCATCTTTTCCAATATTAGGAGCATTTGTTCACCATGCCCTCTTATGACAACATAGGTGCCCTCGTTCAGGGGTTCGGCCATGATACTTCCATGGTTCCACATCGTTTCTGTACTATTTTCTTCAGAATTTCCTTATTTGTGAGACTTTGGCTTGCAATATTCACGTGTTACTTTTTGTTGTCCCTCTCTTCATTTCCCTTCACAAGCTATTTTACCTTCTTCAACACATGAATTGAGATTTTGCTCAAGTCTGTAGACTCTTCTATGGGGACTGCAATGCTATTTAAATTTTGAAATGAATAAAATGAAGAATTCCTCCACGTCACAAAGTACACAAACGTCGTGAAACACAAGTGAAATGATTGGCGACAATATCACTTTCAATATCACAGTCCTTAAGGGTTTGAAGTCGTACTTCACCTTGTCTATCGCTACACAAGAGCACTTAAGTGTACCTAAAGTTTGTTCCAAGCTATTTATATCCACAACTTTCTTGAGCATGCCATCTTCCAAACTTTGATAAATGATTGTCACGTCACATTCTCCAAAGCCTCCTCTTTTGCTTGCTTAAAGCCATCCCTTTATGAACAATATCCCTTTCGTGAGCTTAGATTTGCTTTCATTCTAAGAGGTCATTTATCAAAGATTTGTTTGGTGAGAGACCGATTTTAAAAAGCTAAGATGTGTTCCATTGTAGGTCTGGCTCTGGTTTCACTTTGTTTGAAAACACGGTGAGATACCTGCAAATTTTACTTACATTGCAAGTGTATATGAGAGGAGTTCAACTTCTAATAAAACATTTTGTATGTGCAACTTGATAGTATCTCCCATCAACTAGGATGGATATTATACCACCCATGTCATCCTAACTAAACATTATGCTAAAGTTATAAACCCAATTGACTATGTTCATTAGAATAATTTTTTAACATACTATAACTCTTACACTAACTCGTACACGGTTTCGTTGTTCCTATGGTTGTAACAAACTACAACGCATGTAAATTTTGTTTGTGTTAAAAGCGAAGACTAATCCTGTGGATTTTATGCAGTTTACGATCTTTGCGAGCTTAGATTATTCCTACAGTTATTAATAGAGGTTATGAATAAGGCAGTCAGATGCACTCTATTTTCAGCATTGCATCATCCAATCACTTATCCTTGTCGTTCTCGTGCATTTTGTAATTTAACACTTGAACTCAGGAAAACCAACCAGCAGAAGGGAAGATTTACTGTGAAGAAGAGAACTATTTCAGAAAAGGGAGCCGAGTTGAAGTGAGCAGCGATGAAGAGGGCTTTGAGGGTGCCTGGTTTGTTGCAAGTGTTATGGAGGTTCTTGGGAAGGGCAAGTTCCTTGTTGAGTACAAGGATCTAACAACAGAAGATAACACACAGTATGTGAGAGAAGAGGTTGATGCCCTTCACATTAGACCTTGTCCTCCAAATACTGAAAAAGTCGACACCTTCAAGCATTATGATGAAGTTGATGCTCTTTATAATGATGGATGGTGGGTCGGCATCATATCCGATGTCCTTGGTCCCTCAAAATATAAAGTCTATTTCAAGAACACAAATGAAGAGATGGAGTTTAAGCATGAAGAGCTAAGGAAGCATCAAGATTGGACCAATGGGAAATGGGTTATAGCTTCTGAGGTATTACCGAAATTTCTGCAGATTCAGTTCATTAATTTGGTGCAATATAAATCCATCCATCCAGATTTTCTGTCATAGATATGAGCTTTTGCCTTTTGCGACACTTGATAGCGTCTATTGTATATACTTACTCCCTCCGTCACAATCATTTGTTTACAGTTGATTAAAATACCCCTCGGCCCTCACAAATAATTAACGAAAAAAAGGTAAAGAAATGATCAAGACGGAGGGAGTAGTATTTAGTAGGGCAATTGTTCTATTATTCTGTCGTTCACCCCTTGGTTTTCTATTTGTTGATTGTAATCAAAGTCATGGTGTTTCAGGGATTAAATTTGATCCAGTAAAGATGGTCTAGCTAAAGAATTCTCGACGGATTCAAGAGTATGTAACATTTGTATCATATTTTCCAGATCTTGATTTTATCGTTATCTATGCTAGGGTTGTTGATTGATTTAATTGTTAGATAGTCCTTGTTCTTGTGGTTTTAACTAGTTTCAAAGTTATCGCCTAATTAATGATGACATGACCAGAAGACCGGTCTAGTGTTGTAGAATATGATGTATGATTTCAAGAAAATTCGAAATGTATTGTCCAGTCCTTTTTTAACTTTTATGATGAGAGTGTGACCTGCTTGTTGGTTGAAAATAAATGCGGAAAGAGGTTATCTCCCTGAACTGGTTAGCCAAGACCTCTCAAATTTTACTAAGATTGGGAGCTACATGTGCCAAACTTGACTTATATCTAGCATAATGGTCAGTGGTCATTTAAGTCGGGTCAGCTCACGCATACGATTCACTTTGGTTTGAGTTGGGTTGGATCACTTATGTTTTAGGTGGGGTCTTTCATATGGGTCGTTGTGCCGTCAATGGTCATTTAAGTCGTGCATTTTTAAGTTCTGTATATAAGTTTTTGTTATTTACATATCAAAATGTGATGTGTAACATTAAATTTGTCAGTTGAGGTCATTTCAGATTGTATCATATTTGGTTAGGTATTTCGTATGATATCAATATCGGTCACACAAATTTTGCACCCCATAAGTATCGTTGCAGGTCAATTTGGGCGTTGTATTTGGGTCGTTTGGTTCGTAATTCAAGTCTCGAGTCGAGTTATCTAGTTAGGTTGGTTTTGACAAGCTTATTCGAATTAAGCTTAAACTTTCTCCGTACCGCATTATATGCTATGCAACTCGTTCATTTCATTCGATTCATAGAATCGTAGTTGGATTGGACGGGACTACGGAGAATGCTTATCTTCATGTTGAATGAATGATAACTGTGCTACTCATTCAACTTGGTAGTTGGTTAGTAATGGTTTATAGGTCTTAGTAATAAATTTCGTGTGCCTATAGTACAAACCAAAACAGTTGGTGGATGAACCACATATAATTCTTACCCCAACTGTGTCATTCTGTGATATAATTGCAGTAAGCAGTTACATACTGTAGTTTAATGTTTGCCATGTTTCTTTGTATATCTACTTGCGTCCATAATTCCATATCAATGTTCATTTTTGGGTCACTTGAGTGTCGTCGATTTCTGAACCAAGAGTAATACTACGGCACTGTTCTTTTGGGCTTGATTTCAGTTCACCTCAGGTTTATAAGTTAAACTAAATTAAGTTACGTTAAGTTCAATTCGGGTCCTATAAATTTACCTCACTTCAGAGAGTTTCGGTTAAGAAAGTCTGGTCTACCTTCACTTTCGTATACACTTCACTTGGGTAGTTAATGTTGAGATAAGAGTGTACTCTCCTAACTCTTTACTTTCTCGAGAGTGAAATTTGAAAAACATTTCAAGTCGAGAAAAAGACTTCTAAAAAAAGTTGAGGGAATGCACATTGTATTTTGTTTCATTGGGGTACCGCGGTGTGACGTTTTTGTTCTCAATTAATGTATGCATCCATTCCTTGATTAGCCTTCTTTACATGTGACTATATTTAGTCAGTTATCTTCTTTTTTGGGGGTTCTCGAAATTTTTTTTTCCGGTAAAGGAGTGTCATCAAGCCATGACTTTACGAACTAAAGCTAATGTGTCATATCCATTAATGTGCTTTCTTGCTGAGTCTTTCATTCGTTTAAATGACTTTTAACTACGGAGTACTCGTGTAGCGTATTCTCTCTATTAGTGTGATATCTTGCTGATGAATACATCTGATTCTTGATTCGTGACTGTTTATTTACACGGAGGTTTTTGGGTTGCCTTTTTGGCTAAAAAGTGAGCTATTTTATTACATCTCCTAAGGCGGAAGCTAAGAGAAAAACAGCGAAACAGGACGGAAATATCTAGGGTTTCTTTGATAATGGACTTGATTGTAGTAGATGTCTTTTGGCATCCGGCTAACTTCATAAATGTTGAATACTTGATGGATTCTTCTTTACTTTGGGATTTGATGAATTGTATCAAAATAGTTCCTAAACCCGAGTGTGCTACTTCCTACTTGGTTTTCTCGCTTTCGATTGTGGGTCAACTTAAAACAACCTCTTTATCGTTATAGGGGAGAGGTTGCCTCTTTATAGAAAACGGTGTAACGATGGTGAACGAATGCAATGAAAGAACCAAAACGACTAAATCTAGAGTGGTTTGCTGGTTTGGAATGTATATGTTCGGAAAAATGGCGAAAAATAGCATTGAAGAAGGGAACAACAGAAAAAAGTGTGCTTTTGAAGACAAGATTGAGCAAGATCTTCTTAATAAGAACATAAAAGTGAATTATTTGGCATAATTAGGAGACAAATTTCTCAACAACATGACATATAACATGAAGTAGTACTTAAAACTGTAAGACTTGAGCATATAATATATGCTTTGTCCCTTTAATCTCCTATTTGGTAGATACTTAAGGGTCATGGACTAAACTAAACTTCCTTAACTTCAACTTCCTTAGGAGCAACAATGATATCAACTTCCTTAAGAGGAGCACCATTAGCTTCAACTTCCTTCTTCTCCTTCAGCTCGACTCCATTAGCCTCGATTTCTTTTTCCTCTTTCGATTCCGCTTCTTTTGCCTTTTCCGAACCCACGTCCCTTTTCACCACCACAGCATCCGGCTCATTAATCTCAACCATAAAGGCGTCTTTTGGGAACACTTTTTTGACACCGGTCGCATTGTTCTTAAAGATGATCTTGTCGCTCTCGGGGCTCTCGACCGTGATCTCATTGATAGTAACCCAAACAATGATCTCCTTAGCCTTCACTCCATTAAGCTTCTTGATCTTGCCTTCTTCAACATAAGCACTGACCTCAGGTGCATACCTCACCCATTTACCAATTTTTTCGAACTTGTGCTCGATTTCTTTCTTTTGCTTAAGCCACACAAACCCGAGTTCCTCCACGTAGCCACATTCCTCGACATCTCGTAGTGGAAGAAGCCCATTTGGGAATCCTACTTCCTTGAACAACCTCCTAGCTTGAGCCATGCACACGTCATTCCCTCGGTATAGCTCGGTGGCTTTGGCCCTTATGTCTTCCGTGATCAAAGACGACATCGTTTTGATTATGAATTCGGAGGTTTTTCAGTAGGGATTTTCAGTAAGAAAGTTAAGATGGAGGAATATGAAATGAAGTGATTTCGGAATGGAGTTTTTATAGGCCTAATATTATGGAAATGCCCTTTAATTTTGGGACTATTTGCTAGGTGTGCTATTTGAAATGGGATGGTCGGTTCCTACATTACTGAGGTCATTTATTATCTACCTACTTATCAGTCACCTTACTCTTCCTGTCTTGTAATAGTATATTTTTATCAGCCCATAATTTCTTTGAAAATCATCTGTCTGGTTGTTTAACTAATTTCTACATTTTCAAAACAACATGGCGTTGGTATTCATTAATATATTATGGAGTCATTAATCGCGAAATTAAAATTTGGGTTTCAATATCCGGATATTTGACGCTTATTTTTATTTTCAAGCCAAAATTTATCAACTCGCGAGTTATTATCTCTGGGACTCAGTTACCCGCTACTATCCTGTTCGACATGGACTAGTGTGTTACGACACGGAACACATTGGCAAGAATTGGTTAATTGAAGTTGGTACTTGTTGATGCTCATGCCTTTTATGTGAAAAGAGGTACAATGACCACAAAAGTACGTAAATACCAAGTTATTGTTATTCACATGCATTGTTACTAATTTGAGATCTCATTGATAGCTTCTTTGTGTTGTTGTATTACTAAAGTTAGGTGAACAAGTTTGACTCGCCTACCGGTGTCGAAATTATTACTTTGTTTGGGACAAGCGCAAACCATCGTGTTTAGTTGCCAATGTATAAAGCCATAATCCAAGGAACTGGAAGAAGCAAATACCACACCGAGAGCAAAGTTAATAATCTAAAAGCACGGAAAGGAACCGAGCGAAAACCAACTGAACCATCCAAAGACTCCGAACACAGATTTTGTTGAAGATCGGACTCCCTCAATAATTTTAGCAAGACAAATTTACCTAGTCTCTTAACAATCAATTAATTTAGGTCTAAGTAATGAATAAATGAGATTGTCTCGCACTTTTAGGGAATAAAACATCTCTCTGGAGACGAAGCAACACCACATACCACCACTTTATATACGGCTATACTAAAACAGAAAGTCTTACTTGCGACGGGGCAACCCGTCACAAGCTTGCGACGGGGCAACCCGTCACAAGCTTGTGACGGGTTAAGCCCTCCTCACAAAAAACAAGTGGGTGGATCCATTTGTCCCCCACTAGCCTCCCCACTTGCACTTTGTGAAGAGAGTTTGACCCGTCGCAAACTTGCGACAGGTCACCCCGTCACAAATGAGAATTTGTGATACTCAAATTTAAAACTGAACTAGACACCTACTCTCTCCGAGTCTTAGGAGTTGCTCTATTTGGTTAAAAATAGTCCTCGTAAATTTTAAAAAGTGGGGCAATTCCAAAGAATCGGAGGGAGTGTGATATACCATTACAGGCTCATGAAGAAGCTACGCCTATCAATTTCTGCATAGATAGATAGTCTGAAGAAAAGAGACATTTTGAATTTTATGTTCATATCAACTAAATAAAAATAGTGGAGTGTTGTACAAATTGCAGAGTTTACTCCACCTATTAACCAGGACACTGACATCAGATTTCGGACTCCAACACTGCTAAAAATTTGATGACAAACTTGTGTAGCGTAAATTTTCCTGTATGAAGCAGAAACACGAAGTAAAATAAACCCTTAAATCACCAAATAATAAACCTTAAAAAGCCAGACCAAAACACTGGCTCAAAGGGGACTAAATCATAGACACGAGCGACTTCCAAAATTCAGTCGGATTGATTGGGGTTTTGGGGATGGGGAGGGAAGGGGGTATGGCATGATACAACCACCAAAGTACCGAGTTTAACCAAACTTGAAGCCACCGGCGGGGATGTTGGGTTGAGCAGCACCAAAGTTGAAGGCCTGCTGCTGGTTGTTGATAGTCCCGCCATCTTGGAGGGTTTGCTCTTCGTCTTCCTCCGCCCAGTATTTTTCCAGGACTTTGACGGCTTTCTCATAAATTTCATTGTTGTCATGAGACTGTAAATTTTCTATTTTGTCTAATCCATCACATTCATCAATCATGTGAGCATAGAGATTCACTCCGCCATTCAGGCCCGCATCTTTGTCGGCCTCTCCAACTTTGAGTATGTTCTCAAGCCCCTCGAGGCAAACAGTAACAATCCGGGGGTCAGGGCATATCAGAAGATCACACAGTGGTTTTATGCAACCCTGACTCACCATGAATCTGCAGAAACATTAAAATAGTTGAGCAATAAGAAAATATGCAATAAAATGAATATCGAACGGCAGATTAATGTGTTTCAAGGGAAGTGCATAGCTGCCAACAAGCTTCTTTTATCCTAGGTCTCCATGATACGAATTCGATTTTAACAAAAGCTCAAAGCTGTCTCAAAACCTGAATTTGCTAGCCGAGCAGGCTAAATTACTAAGTGGGTAATGGACAAAGCTCAGAAAGTATACAAATGAAGCCGAAATGCCAAGACAGACCAAAAGAGATTAAGCCAAACAAAACAGAAATAATACCGGATCTGATCAGGGGACCCCCCAGAGGTGGCATTCGATATGGCCCATGCCGCTTCCTTCTTAATGTCGAACTCTGCATCCTGGAGTAGTTGCACGAGGGGGTTGACAAGACCAGCCTCAATAACAGCCTGTCAAGTGTATACGTTAATATTAGTAGTTAATAATAGTAGATAGATAAGAGTTAAACTGAACAGCTTTCACCCCATTCTGCAACGCCTCGCCCTCTACAAACTGGCGGAAACACAAATCCTCATATGAGATAGTCTCATGATAAGATTCATTAAGCCAACCCATATTAGGGTGGTTATTGTTCTGTTTTATGTGGGTTAGTGGGTAAATAAGTGAATTTAGTTGAATAGGTACATATCACACTAAAATAGCTTGCTTGTTTTAATAGGCAGGTATGCGGGATGCACTCGAAGGTGATGAGAGCCCGCCATGACGAAGCACAAGGCACACGCCTCATTAACACGAGGCACACTAGTTTTGCATTCAATTTTTGTGTTTTCAATACAAATGCAACAATACTCATTTTTAGATATCAGGTCCGCTACCAAATAAAGGAGTAAGAGTTAGAGAAGATGTGGCAAAGAGAACGCATAATAAATAGAAGGAGACGAAACTGCACAGTAGGGAGTGCCTAGTCTGGAAGGCCACTTAGCACCGCGGGCGGCGTGTTGGCTAGTGCTTCAATGAATTTTGGCCTTAAGCATGCCCAAAGCATGCCTTTTTAAACCTAAGATAGCATAAGGCCATCTCCCAACAGACTTGTGACACAAAAGGAGGTGAAAACCATAGGTATTCATCAATCATCACATGACAGAGGCCTTCCAAGAAAATAAAACAGATATAGAACATTGTCCAGGTCATCCCACAAAATCCACAAAAGCTCTAAGCTTAATATTCTTCATGTCTAAACTCTTATCAAACAAGTTTATTTAGGACAAGTGAAGCAAACACTGTCCATAAAGGAAAAAAATCAATGCCACACACTTGAGCATAATATTCCCGCCATCTCAAGTGGTATTATCATTTTTCTTTTTAGTCAAACTTAATTGATACTTACAAACCTTTTACCCTCAGCCAAACCACCTATGCTGGAGGAGAGAAAGTGGCGAAGAAAATATCACGTGGGCCGTGGGGACTGCAGTGTGTGTACATAGGAGTGGGGATCTCAGGTAAGGGAAGGGCATAAAAGTTTTGGGGAGGAGAGTACAGTGGAGAAGATTGAGCTGCTGCAGGACTTGCAGGGGTCCACGTGTTGGGGAGACTGAAGGGAGGGGGGAAAGTAGGTGAGGAGCGAAAGTGGTGATAAAGGGAGGGGGGGAGCCGAAAAGAGGGAGCCAGGGAGGTGAGCAAGTTGAATACATTATGCCCTCACCTACAACTCCTCTTCTACAACTTTGTGCCGTTTCAAATGATAGGAAACAAACAATGAGAGAGTATTATATATGACCACAACAAGGAGATTATTATAACTAGAAGCTATAACAGTTATGATAAAACTCTAAAATCTTAGAAGAAAAAGCTTTAGAACACAAGTACACACGGAGAAATGAACTAGTTACCTGAATTTGGGACTTGTTCCCCGCAGTGATATTGGATATTGTCCAGCATGCTTCCTTTTTTATGCTCTTCTTATGATTTTGAGTGAGAAGTTGGAAAAGGCAAGGAAGCACATTGTTGTCCAATACAAACTGAAATAGTACAGAGAACAGGTAAGACACGACAACAAATTGAATGACAAAAAAATCACTATCAAAACAGTAACACTGTTCCCCCTCCCCCACAACCAATCCTCCAAAGAGTAACTGCCAATGGTTGCTTCAATTTTGAAGGCCAATGAGCATAAACTCTTAATCTTATTTCCAGCTCATTTCAATAACTTCTTAGTTCAATCCAAAAGCCCAAATGATGCTTCACTCAAGCATATATATAATCCCAAAAAAATGAAACAAGCATGGTACTCTGAAATTGAGCAGAACTCATAAAGAGGTACAAATACTACGTATAAAAAGGTAATAAATCGTAGACATATTCAGATCAGCACCTGAGTTTGGGAATCATCTCCAGTGACAATATTCCCCACTGTTCGGAGAGCAGGAATGAGAACCGTAGGTGATGGATGGCTAGTTCAAAACAAATTAGATAAAAGTCAGTTCCCACAACAAAGAATGTGATATACACAACTTATCCTCACATCTAAATCGACACTAACTCACAAAGAGAGAAAATGACAACTATGTTTTGTGCATGGAAAGGGTAACAAGTACAAGAACATACACTAGCAGTGAGATGAGCCGTGGGCATACTCCAGCTTCAATAACCGCCTGAATTTTGTCATTAGGGCCATCTGACAGATACGACAGGGCCCAGCAGGCATCTGTTAAGACTTCATCATCATTAAGATGGATAAGGTGTCTAAGCACTGGCAATGCTGGTTTAACCTGCGAAAAAAACAAGTAGCATATACTGAGAGATCTGGTGTTTGATGTATAATTTTCAATGTTAATTGTCACAGCAAGGAGAACCTGTTCAAACGGCGCTGGTGGCTTGCCACGACAAAAGTTAGACAGAGTCCAAGTAGCATTCCTTAGCATTGAAAGTTTTGAGTTTTCATTCATCTGAGACAACAATGGAAGCAATGCACCGTGGCTCAGTACAAGATCCCTACAGCTTGGAGAGTCACCAGCAACATTGCCCAAAGCCCACACTGCCTGCACAATGACCGAATAATAAGGTCCATAAGTTATGCACAGTCACCAGGTCATGCATAAATGGAAGTTAAGCAGTAGCCTACATAAGATATGCAAAAACATAAATATGCACATGACAAGAGAGTAATTAGCCAACAGGTCAATAGATTATAATGAACCAAGAATTACCTGCTCCCTGACATCATCGCTGGCAGATGCAAGAAGCTGAACAAACTTTGGGACAGCACCATGGTCAATCACCACCCTTGTGTGCTCCGAAGTCCCAGATGCCACATTGGTCAAAGCCCATGCAGCCTCAAACTTCAGATTACAAAGGCAATGAGTTATACACTAGCTGATAACAGTTCAAAAATAAAAATTTGATCACAAAATTGACTAGATAAGTAGATAAGAGCTGCATACCTGAAGTTGGGGTAGATCATGTCTATCCAGGAACTCTACAAATTTCGGGATGACACCCGCTTTAATAACCTCGTCAATTGGAGGGCAGCGTTCTGGGTGTACAAACGATCAAACATTAGAAATGTGACTTGTCATGAAAGCTGGTCAGCAATGAATTGTGTTCATACATACCAATAGATAAGAGCTTTCTAAACTGAGTGGTTGCCTCCAATTGAAGAGCAGGATCAGCGGATGCTACTCCTTGGACCATGATAGGAATACTTTCCAACTATTAAACAGATGGAAGAAGAAACAATATAAATACATGCAATAAGCTTGTGCACTCATGGTTCTACTGATACGAATTTTTGCGGAAGCGTTTTAAAAAATAAAGACTAATAATAAAATAAAAGATATTTGCTTTGAATTCCGTCAAGAACTCAAAACAATGGGATATTTGCTCGAACTAGACCTATAACTCGAACAATGGTGAACTATAATCAAGACCTATTGATTACATTTCGGGTTAAAGTTTGAAAACGCGTCAAACAATAACAAAGGACTGATTGAAACTCGACAATCAAAGGATTTTCTTTAATTCATTCTTGTGGGTGTTCTCTTCTTATTCCATGCCAATGCTTAAATAGCCAAAACAAGACCATGAAAGGTCATTACAATCCCAAAATTAACTAGCTAATTAAAGAGAATTAAAACTAGGTAATTACTACTAAATACTACTAAATAAATTACCAAATAAATCTAATAATTAAATAGGGCATTAACCCTTTTATTAAATAAAATAAAATAAGCTGAAAGTGTCTTCAATTCTTTTGGCCATTACCATCCCCATTACTACGCACCTACTATTGAAGCCATAATTACGAAAACCGAATTGGAGATCGTTTGTATTTTACGAGCAAGATTTTCGTACCATACAATGAAGCTCTCACGTTCAATGAAAGCTCGAAATACATTTAATTATTCTCGAGAATGATTAAACTGATTTCCGACTTTCAATGAACTCGTTCCTTCATTGACCCACAACCCACTCGTATCATCTACTTATTGTCATATCCTCACCTAGCATCCGATGAGTCGCGTAATCAAGTAAAATTTGCAAAGTAATTCCACATACGGCCTAGTACAAGTTCTTATATTACTATAGTCTATATAACAAGCCCCCTTCAACCAAATTAGATTAACAAATAATTTAAAGAATTAAGAAATTTCCTTGGATAATAGTTCTTGCAAACAATCTTAACAAGATTACAGAAGTTACATGATATTCTGTAAGGAAGGGGAGAGAGTCAGGGATATAAAAATCGTATCCAAACAGCCATGCTCCATTTCCCTCCCATTTTACTATCCAAACAAACCCCAAGATACTGACCTATTTAAATCAAATAGTCTGCATAAAAACAATCAAATGGGATCTCCGGAAACCAATCAGCCATAAAACTAGACCAGCCTCTAAGAACAGATGATATGGTACATAAACCGAGCAAGCAAACCAGGGGTCAGCTAATCACGTAACAGTATCAATAATATTTCTCTACCAATGACTGACATGGAAGTGGGATAAAGTATATGAAAGCTGGTTATTCAAACAGACACATGTTGAAAATTCAAAATTACTTCAAGGTGAACCTTCACTAAATTTATAAGCTCATATTGAAGGAGAACCATATTTACTTGATTACCTTCAACATCAAAACATAGTACCAACTACCAAGCAACAAAACATGCATCATCATTTGTATTCCCAACAATCTCTTCAAGACCAGCCGAAACACGCAATCCAACAGCACTAAAAAACTGTTTACGGTGGCTGCAAACAAGTCACCTTTTCTCACTCCTCAGTCGTCACAGCTCTGCACTCTAACAGGCCATAATCGTTCACAATGTTATGCTGTTCTACTAGCCAAGGGGGTAAAAACTCCAAAACCTGTTTACGGTGACTGCAAACAAGTCACCTTTTCGCACTCCTCACAGCTCTGCACTCTAACAGGCAATAATTGTTCACAAGTCACCTTTTTTCCGACACCATCCTATTTACACTCTATTTTTAACTTGCATTTCATCCCAAAAGGTTAACATGGAATAGAAGAATGATGATGCATCTTCTTGCGCCAAATCACAATACATGTTTGCTCTTAGTCTATCCCCGTTCATGATCTAAAGTTAAGTCATTTGATCCTCTTCCTGTTCTCTTTTACCCTCGGAACTTAAAAAAAAAAGTTCACTTTATGGAGGATGGATGCATACACTCATGAAGACTACAACCAGGTTAAACAAACATAGTGAATAACGACCAACAAAGACGGTTAAGCCCCTAAAACCATCATAAAAACAAATTATTCAGTCATATATCAACTAACAGGAAAATTATGCAGTTCATCTTCTTCAATCGACAAAGTATCACTTGCATCTAACAGATGAACAACCAATCACCATCCCACACCCAATACCACGATTTTGCGAACCAACCGCCCCCTAATATAATCGATAATCATACATAACCCGATACAACTTCAAGAGCTAAAAGCAACCCAAATCAAAAGATCCAACAAGATCAATCCCAATTCTCTCACTCTTCTTATTCAATCACACTAAAAACCCAAAACCCATCAAAATTAACACTCTTAACATCACTCAAGTTTCACACAAATTCATCAAAACCCATAAATCTACACAAACTGAATAAAAAATCCCAATTAACTTCAACACACAGATTAACCAACCAACAAAACCAAAAGATCGGAACTTTATGATCAGAAAAACCCCAAAAAAACTGAAATTTAACAAAAAGTTGAAAAGTGTATACCTTTTTCTCAATATTTTGAGGAGGATCATTAAGAAGGGATTGTTGGGTTTGAGATTGAAGCATGATATTCATACCCTCTCTACGTTTCTTAAGAAGATTATCTTCCCTCTTATTCTTCCTGATCTCAACCAAATTATCCTCTCTACGACGACGAGCTTCATCAGCATCAACCCCAATTTTGTAAGACTTCTTGCGGACCTCAGTCCTGGAATTGGGTCGAAGCGACATTAGAGAATCCTTGGTATTTTGGCTATGGCGGAAGGGTTGCACAGAAGGTGTTCGATGAAATGCCTGAGGGAGAAGTTAAGAGTAGAGAAGAAGGAAAGAGAGAGAGAAAAGGAAAGGGTGGAATTGTCAGAGGTTTGTGACGGAGAGGGAGGTAGTGGGGTTGTGAGATGGGTGGGTAAATGAGATTGTGGTAGGCTCCGATTTTTTTATTTTATTTTTTTCCTTAAAAATACATTATTTTCCGAAATTAAATTTTTATTATTAATTTTTTTCCTTTTTTCCTTTTTCCCTTTTTTCTTAACCTATAATTATTATTATTATTATTATTATTATTACTACTACTATTACTATTATAAACCGCGTCTTTTTTTAAGATTAACAACAAGTTTACAAGAAATTAGTGGATAACCGAGATACTATATGGGCTCTCACTCCCTTAACAACATCAAATCTAAATCTAGTAAAAATATAAGCGGCATTACAAGCCCCGGCATCCTGAAACACAGAGAACTTCTGAATACGCTTGAGCAAGGTAATGACATCCGTATCTAGCTCCCCCATCGAGGAGAAGGGTAGAAAACCATAACCCGCCGCCATGCACAAATCTCGGTGCTTGGCACACTTACGATGAACAACATCAGCAACAACATGACCGGGCACAAAATCAGGCATCCCAGACTGAGTCAAGGGAGAAGACCTCGTCAGATCGACACACACATCTCGCCTCTTGTCTCAGGGAATAAAGTAGCAAATCCGTCGGACGAAGGGGCTTATCGTGCCCGTCAACCAAACCTATGTCAACCTCCTTACTAGCAGAAATCTCAGTCCTGAAGCAGATATCCAAAAGAGTGTCACGAACAAGGTTATGTCGATGCTTAATACCCACAGTACCAGCACAAGACACGCATCATGGTCACCATAAACATCCTCATCAAAGACTCGAGAACAAGTGGGGCACTACCTAGGCATCGAAAACAAAGGAATACCTAGCTGATAGCTAAGGACACAACGATAAGTCCTCCCGTTCATAGTCTGGCCTGACCCGGAAATAGGAATCGCTCTCACCTAAAAGTGTGCATCGGTCCAAAACCGGATCGGACCGGAACCGGAATTGATAAAAAAAAAATCAAGACCGAGACAGGACCGGATTACAAAAATTCCGTTCCGGGACCGAACCGGTTGGACCGGAGTTAACACTACATACCCACTTTTTTCTAATTCCGGTCCAAAAATTTCGGTCCATTGGACCGGATCGGACCGATTAGACTGGAATAAAATAAAATTTATAGAAAAAAATCAAATGATAATAATTCTGGTCCGGACCGAAAAATACCGGGTCCAGACAGGACCGGGCCGGAAACCGAAATCTTGAAAAATAATGGACCGGACCGGATTTTGCACACCCCTACTCGCAGCCAATCAAACGTGTGATCGCCCTGCTGAAATTTCCACAAAGCTAACTGCCGAGGAATCAAGGAGAAAACAGATTCTACTGAAGCAACAACCCTCGTGAAAACAAATTATTATTATTATTATTATTATGTGGAAGAGGGTAGTTTGGTCCAATAATAGTTTTCTTAAGGACGATTAAGGTAGTAAGGTCACTAAGGTGTCATTTGATTGTCACAGGCATAACTGCCCATACGATAATTAAAATCCCATGACAACAAGACACGTGAACAGACTAAATCAAGTGAATTGCTTAAAACTTGTTTGGTTGTCATTCAAAAGTTGAATTTATGCGAGAGTTTCCAATTACTTATGGGCTCATGTTATTCAACCGTTCGTTTTGGAAGAATTAACAATGGCAAGGAGAAAGCAGATCGTGTAATTTTGGCAATCAAACAACCTTCATTTTTTTCAATTTATGTGAAATTTCACTTTACTCACTTTTATGATGGCAACAAAACCAACACCCTAATTACTCTTGATTAATTTGAACATGTATTAAGAGTTAATAATATAAAAAATTCAATGTGAAAATAAATTTAAATATAGTACAAGTATTTCTTAGATTGATCGGCTACTGAAAAGTTTATGGAGACTAGATTTGTCGGTCTATAAATTTGATATAAAAGTTTTTTACTACTAAATTTTAATTTAAAAGTGTATCAAGATCATAAAATCCCTGCTCATATAAATAAATTTAAATAGTTTTAGATTAATTGGGTAATGGAGCCCGAGCCTTGTTGGAGAATAGATTTGTCTGTCTATAAACTTGATTTATGAGTTTTCATTTGAATTGTCTAATTCATGTGTTTTTGAACGTGTCGGGAGCTTAAGTCCGTCGCCATGTTAACCAAACGACGCTTTGGGGACAAGTTTTAATACTTCCACGTTGTTAATAGTATGGTATAAACTGTTGATGTAATTGCTTTCTAGCTCGATATTCATAAGGGTATTAGGTAGTACATCTTATTATGTACTTTCTGAGTTTTCTGATAAACTTATTGAGTTTTATTTTTAAGAATTTGAGTTTTTACTATAATTTTTTTGAGTATATTTACTTAAATACTAAGATAAAAAAAAAATACAACATTGCTCAAAAACTATACTAATAAATTAAATTAATTTTGAGTTTTTTCATAAAAAAATTATTATATAACTTGTAAATTATAAATACTCGAAAAAAAAATATGTAAACTCAAAAACTAAAAGGATATGAGATAATACATTCGATGTATAATCCTTTTTCCCTTCGTTTTAGTGTTGTCTAAAGGTTCATGGGTTCACAGAGATAATTTTGAGTTACAATTTTGTATCATGAGCATAATTTTTTTTATAAAAAAAATCCAATAAGAACAACTTTGTATATCATAATTAGTCCCTCCGCTCCCGGTCATTAATTTACCTATTTTAGTTTTTGGTGTCGTATTATTTGTGCACACTTATAAATATTTTATTCACCTCTATTCTAACATTGTGGGACATGAGTTTGCATCTTAATAGTAACAATAGCTGAATTATAGTGGTTATATTTGATAATAAAATGGGCACAAAACACCGTCTTACGGTTCAGACGAAAATAAGTCTGTCTGAAACAAGAATTAGTGAACTTATCTAACTTAGGGTTGCAAAAATAATTCGCAAATTCTTATTTCAGACGGATCATGTCCGTCTGAAAAGTAAGACGGGATTATATTGCCACTATTTGATCAAATGTAACCACAGCTTAAATCAACTTGTTTTCAATAGTGGTTACATCTAACTGTAAAGTGGTTACAAAATTCCGTCTTATTATTTCAAACCAAAATGGTCTGTCTAAAGTAGACATGGGGAAAAGGGCGGGTCAGCCCGGCCCGGCCCGGCCCGACCCGACCTTCTGGCTATTATGACCCGGCCCGGCCCGGCCCGTTGCCAGACCCGTTCCAGCCCGCCCCTCCCCCCTGGTCGGGCCCGGGTCCATGATTATTAGCCCGGCCCGCTCCCCAGCCCGCTCCCCAGCCCGCCCTCCTGGCCGGCCCGGCCAGGCCCGGCCTTGGCCCGCCCCACCCAAATATAGCTGTTGGAGTTGAGTCCCAACGGCTATATGCCATTTTTCTTATTTTTTTAATTTTTTTTTTGTTTTTTCCCTACTTAATTTCCTATAAATACCCCCTAATTCTAACACTAATCCTCACACTTTCTCACTTCTCTATCTATTCTATTCTACATTTTTACATATATCAATTTTCAAGTTTTTATAATAGTTACAATATAATTTTAATACTTACTATTATATAAAAATATAAAAATTATAATTATATAAAAAATGGAAGAGGGAAGAGATTATACTCCGGAAGAATTTGAAGCCATGTTTGCGTCTCAAGAGGGTAATAAATTTTTTTTTCAATTAGTGTTATTATTATATTTCAATTTCGATTTTTAATTAGTGTTATTATTTATTTTACTACAATTTTTTTTTGATTCACAATTTCACATATCTAATTATATTATTTTAATTTATTGTAGGTTCTAACCGTAATGAAGAAGTTGAACAAGGAGAAGAAGAAGAAGAAGCGGGTGGAAGTAAACCATCAGGAAAAGTGTCCTATGTATGGAAATATTACGAGAAAGTGCCCGTCCCAAATAAACCAAGGCATTTTCGTTGTGTATGCACGGTTTGCCGTGACATAAAAAAGATTATGAAATCTTATGCTTGGTCCATTGGAACCGGGTTTGGAAGTATGAGTCGGCACTTGAGGAACGACCATGGTATCACCGCAAGTGGTGTTGGTAGCCAAACTCAAACTCAACTAAGCGGTTTCATGAGTGAACAAGCCGGCGGAGGTAAGCCTTTCTTTTATTCCCAAAAAAATATGATTGATCATATGGCCACTTTTGTTAATCTTGAAGAGTTGCCTTTTACTTATGGTGAAAGTGTAAATTTGGAAAATTTTAATAGGCTTGCTTTACAACCGTCTTATTCTCATGTTAACCGTCACACTTTGAAAGATCGTACTATGGCACAATATAAAGAACAAAAAAAAGAATTGATTGCATATTTTGCTAATTTTGATGGTAGAGTAGCATTAACTAGTGACACATGGACTTCAAAACAAAATAATCCATTTATGTGTGTTACCGTCCATTGGATTGATAATGATTTTTTTCTACAAAAACGTATTATTGCTTTTGATATCATGGAAGAAAAACACACCGGTTATAACATTTATTTGCGTCTTAAGAAAACGTTAGATAAATTTAATTTGACTAAAAAGCTTTTCTCCATCTCTTTTGACAATGCATCGGCTAATACTAAATGTATTGATTATGTTCTTCAAATGGATGATTTATTGCTAAATGGTGATCTTGTGCATGTTAGGTGTTGTGCCCATATTATTAATTTGTCGGCTCAAGAAGGACTTGCTTTTTTAGCACCACTTTTAGAACCCATTAAAACTTGTATTAATTGGACTAGAAATGCTAGATCGATGAAAACACAATGGAAAACATTATGTGATAAACATGGGTTACGAAATAAACAATGGGGTACCGATTGTGCCACTAGGTGGAACTCGACATATAAATTGATTAAACAAGCTTTAAGGTATAAAAATGTTTTAACTGAGTTTTATAATAGTCACCAACGTGATGAAGATGCAATGATTGATAATAGTATGTGGACAATTGCCGCTAATGTTTGTAACTTATTAAAACCGTATTACAATGCCACCAACGTTTTTTCTCTTGTGTACGAGCCTAATGTGCATTTAGTTATACTTGAATGTTTAAAAATTGTTATTGCTTTTAAAACTGCTGAAAATGTTGAACCATGTTTAATACCAATTGTTGATGATATGAAAACAAAATGGGTAAAATATTTTACTTCTTTTCCATATATATATGGCGTAGCTTCCTTATTAGATCCATGTGTTAAACAAATAGGTTTAACTAATAGTTTACTCTTTTATTATGAAATGCTTAATATTATCGACTTTGATGTTGAAATATATGTCCAAAAATGTATTGATGTTTTACGTGAATTATGTAAGATTTATGCTAAGGATAAGGGGGAGTCTTCTTCTAGTAGTTCCGTAACTACAAAAAGCGCTCGTTTCGACGACCAACTTCATTCTATTTTATTTCGGAGAACCCAATCCTCATCGTCCTCCACTTCTACTCTCGCTACAAAAGAACTTGACGATTATTTAACGCATGGGGTTGATACTAATGATACGGATTTCAACATCCTTCTTTGGTGGAAAGCCCGTTCCATCCAATTCCCCTTACTATCAAAAATAGCTAGAGATGTGCTTGTTGTTCCCGCTTCTACGGTTGCGTCGGAATCCGCTTTTAGTGCAGGTGGAAGAGTTCTAGATGATAAAAGATCTCGTTTGGCTCCCCCAACCGTAAAGATGTGTGTGTGCAAAAGAGATTGGGATCTAGCCAAGATAAGACGTCAAGGGGCAAAGGAGTTCGACCCATTAGAAGCCGACGAGATAGTGGCTACCGATGCATCATCCGGGAACTAAAGATACACCTCCAATCCATAAAAAGGTAAGTCGGGTAAGTAAAGAACTACGTCGGCTTTGATTCTTTCGAGATACGTAGGCACCTTAATAATTATAATTTTTTTACTTAATATCAAATTAAATTAATTTGGTATTATTTGAAAGAGTTATATTCATTTTGATCAAGCCCTTTTTAAAAAAAAATTAAAAACCCATTATGTCTTTTATATTTTGTCTCTTACATTGTGTTCTTTATAGTATGTATTTTATAGTTTGTCTCTCCACGTCATGTAATATTTCAATTCGTAGTCATTTAATATGTAAGTCGTTTCTATTATGAAGGAAATGAGGAATGTATGCCATTTTAATTATGTAAGATTGTAAGTTACTAATTATTTAATTATCGTATTATGTAAGTCATGAGTATGTAAGGCGATTCTATTATGGAGGAATGTAAACCATTTTAATTATGTAAGCTACCAATTATCGTATTATTTTTTTTCTTTTCTCCACATTTAAGTTCAAAAAAAAAAAAAAAATCGAACTACTCTACTGGCCCGGCCCGGCCCGGCCCTGAATAAACCCGCCCGCCCCAACCCCACGGGCCAGGCCCGGGTCAACACTCAAAGAGCCCGGTCCGGCTCAGCACGCCCTCCCCAACGGGCCTGGCCCGGGTCAGACCAGGTGAACCACTGAACCCGGCCCGCCACCGGGTCAGCCCGGCCCGGCCCGCCACCGGGTCAGCCCGGCCCGGCCCGAACCCGGCCCGGTACCATGACTAGTCTAAAGCAAGACCAAGGGAAAATAATTAGTCCAATTGGCTCGCCAACAGATTTTAACCTCCTGAATTTGTTCCTAGCAGTAATTTGAACAACTCTTAGTTCCAGTTTGATCCAAAGAAATCGAAAAGTCCAAATAAAGTAGAGATGAAATCATACACAAAAACAGCACGATAAGATAACGTTAACGTGTACCTCCATCCTTTTTAAACATGAAAAATTCTTTGACACACAGTATATCCGTATAATTGAGTGTAATTGGCTGTGAGTATTTATTTTATATTTCAACATCGTGAATTTGTGATACACATCAACAAAATCCAAGTTATCGACAGCAAAAAACACAGATTATCACTAGAGTCATTAAGGCCCCCTTCTTTCCGGCTTAATTTCAGCTCGGCTATATTTAACATAGTTTAGTTTAGTTTTACCCGGTTATAATCAACTCATTTATTCACAAATTTAAGTCTTACTGCAACTCCATTCTTTTCAACTCGATTTCATACAATTTAGTTTAATTAAACTCACCACCATTTAACTCAGTTCGGCTCGTTTCAGCTGAAAAGAACAAGGCCTACAAGCCATTTTAGCCGTGAGACTTGAACCCGAAATACTTGAAGTTTACGTAAATGTTAACCACTAAACTCCACCGGAGCATCATTTTCATATTAATCGAAAGTATAGATTTTCTCACTTGTATCCCTCTTTTTTCGTTAAAAACTTTTACTAACAATAACTCTAATCTACGATTTCAGAATAAGATATATTTTTTTTCAAACCGTACGTCTTTACGAGATCTTCGACTTGAAAAAAAAATATTGTTTCTTGAATTTATCTTTAGAAATTATGATCGGTCAAAATCTTTTAACGGAATAAACTTTGACTGTTGAGAGCTTTCAAATAATAGTTCTGAATGCAATGATTGTTTTTTTCAAATTTATTGTCTTAATGAGATATTCGATTTGTGTAAAAAAATTACCGTCTTTCGAAATCGTAGCCAATATATGTAATTTAAATCGTAAACAAAACCAACCCGTCTCATTTGCGTGAAAAACAAAGCAGGTCCGTCCCCACATCCAATAACTCTATTAATTTCTGCCCCAATTCCATTCAAAATTTCCGTAAATTACTGACATCTCCAAAACATTAAAAACCCCACAAAAAAATAAAATAAAAATTAAAAAACTCACACTTCATTCAAAAATATCCTCTTGTTATTTACTCTATAGTTAGAGAGTCCGATGGCGTTGGAGTGGTGGGGTACAGTAAGGTGGGTGGGCCACCGATTCTCGTTCCTAGCTCCGACAACCTGGTCCGGGTCCGGGTTCGGGTTCGGGTTGGGATACCTAAGACGGTTACGGTGGGACCCATACAGTTTCAACGGCGTTGTTGATGAGTTCATGTGGTCCCTTATAACGGCGTTTGAGTCTGTCGTTTTGGTCTCTATGCTCTGCTGTTTCTTCCTCTTCTGTGGCTGTAACATTTGATCATGATACGCTGTCGTTTTGGGAAGAAGGGTAATTTCGACATTTAAGGAAGGGTGGTTTAATTTTATTAATATGTAATTGGGTTTTTTGTTAGTGGGATTTTGTTTTGTCCCTCTAGTTATAAAGTTGAATCATTTTATCAATCCAATCGATGTTGATGTTGATTGTATTTTGTGATTGTGAATCAATTTGGTGGATAATTTATGGTTGTTTGTTGTCGATTACTAGTTGTTGTATCGCGTCCGACGTCACAATTTCTGTAAATTTAGTAGCTGGTGTTAAGTAATATTGTACTGTTGTACACTCGTTTAAATGTCATGTGTTGTAGGCTTGTAGCTAACAGTTGGTCTCCCGGATTTGAACCTAAAACGGGTTAGGTATTATTCTAGGTGTACATATAAGAAATATTTTGTTCATTTTCCTTATAGACTCTTGTTTTGTCTATTGGTACTACATTTAGTTTAATCCGTCTTTAAATTTAAAATGAATATTACCGGTTTTAAATAAAAATTTGTGTATAGCTAAATACACGAGCTAATGTTTGTGCCAAGTTATGAAACATTTTGCGTATAAAGACTTGGGTGTAAGAAGTACGATACTCTGATTAACAGTTTTTTTTTTCATCCTAGTTTTAGTGCTGTAGCCTGTAGGCGTAAGTAGTTGTGTGATTAGCCGACAAAGTGACAAGGAAGTGAAGACACCAAAACACCTAGGTTTCACAATTTCACCTTGTTTGCTTTACATTACATTATAAAAGATCCAAAGGCAACTAGAAGTTTAATGAAGACAAAGAAATGTAAATAGTTAAGCAAAATTACCATAAGCATAAATAAATAAAATTACCATTAGGGTAATTATGAAAAGTAGGTGTATGCTAGGTGTAAGATAAATAGGTGTGTACTAGGTGTAAGATAAGTAGGCTACATAAGTGTCTTAGGCAAAATGTCAAGTGTAACATACTAACATCAAGGCATGCAAGTTGTATGAGCATGCTTATCATGTAAGTAGTATAAATAGAGATGCTTGGTACCATAGATGAACAAGCTAAGTGAAATAAAAAATACTTCTCGTATAAAATCCTTTGTAAAAACTCTCTTGTCAATAAGAAAAATCTTAGTTTACGAACACATAGTAAGTACAACCACAAAGGAGGTTTATTAGCATCAATATTATAGAAACAATCATACATTGTCTTGGTGTACTAGGATCCAAAACTACATTCGTTGTTTTGGTGTAGTAGGATCCAAAACTACAACATCTATGCTTGTGATTGTCTTTTTAAATAGACCGCTCACAATCCCTTCTTATTTGCCGCTTATGATAGGTGGTCTAAGTGATAAAAAATTTCCGTCTTCAATGAGAATAAAATAAATATAACTATTTTTATGATTTTCTCATAAGGATGTTATATGGCCAACTGCCCACGTTAAATGTGAAGCTAGGCTCTTTTGCACCCATACCACCAAGCAAATCTCATACTTACACCCTAGGTAACATGGACACCTATAAATAAGGAACGAGATGTTGAAAGACTAAAAGAGATTAATTAGAAGATGAGTTGGGTGAGAAATGAGAATAAATTATAGTCAAAGTCAAATTTTACCTTCAATTATTTACATTTAATATCAAATACCAATATAAAAATATAATCGTACATTATTTATAACTATAAAATATATATTTTATTAAATTTAAATACCGTGTCCCGTGTCCTAAATTTCACGAGATGCCGTATCACGTGTCCGTGTCCGTTTTCGTGCTACTTAGCTTGTACCCGCCCTGGCAACCTAGTAAGTAGTAACCACAATTCCATTGGGAAGTTTTTTTAGTAAAAAAAAAGTTTGTTTTTCTGTTAAGTTTACAAATAATTTTGATGTTTTCTTCATAGTTTGAGTTTTTAATTAATGCTCAACAGGAAATTAATAAACAATTTATTAGTTTCCAATTCCCAAAAAATGAAGCCAAGTAAATAGAATTGCTTATAGCATCTCCAATGATAAGTAACAACCTTACTAGCTTAACTTTCCACATCATCTTTTTAAGCTACAACACATTTAAGCAACAAACTCCTCTAATGGTAAGCTACCACAATTTTGGCTAAAATGAACTCACATGTATTCATTTAATGAACTTATTTTCCTTGTGGGTCCATTTGAGCAAGTAACTCCATGAAGCTAGTAGCTCAAATTTAGATAGTCTATGTGACTCACTACAATGGTTGAGCAAGTAGCTTAAAATGTTTTTTATTTGCAAGTAAGTCATTTTCTCCAACCATTGGAGATGCTCTTATAGTAATGAAAATCAAGTTCATACAACTAAACTTTTACCAAATTCATTCATTCAAACTTTTACCAAAGCCATACAAGTAAAGAGAACCAAAGTGTCATCTAAGGCAAAATCTACTCTAAGATCGCCGACAAGAAAAAAGTGACCCCTTTTTGATATAGTGATCTGATCCTTTGACCCGAAAACATATATAATGTTAATAAGTTAATATTTGTTTTTATTACTCTATTATATTGATGAAATGAAAAAATATGTTTAGAGTGTATTTTGATCTTAATCGCCCAAACTTGTATTGACGAACACTTAAATCTAATCAACACAGCATAATATCAATTTGTTGCTAATTCGTTTATGATATTGATATGAAGTCTTTAAGGATTACAAATGACACTAGTAACCACCGAATTAAAAAAATACTCTTTTGTTCTCTAAGCTACTCCTATTAGATTGATGAAAAAATGTTTATTTTCTATTTTCCAAGATCAATAGTAATATATAACTTGTTATTGCACATTGTTTATTTTTGACATTTTTTAATTCACGTGCAAGGTTTTAAAATGACTTATGAAACTTTATGAGTCAATTATTTACACTCAATTATTATTCTTTATAATTGAGTGTTTTATATTTAAATAATAAAAAAAACTTTCTCATATTCTAGGACACTCTTATATAATAATTACTGAACACTTGGGTATGTACTCGATTCGCTACCATATCAAATTTCTAAGTTATTGGTTCGGTTAAAGCTTAGACCGAGCTTGGTCAAACCAATCTCAAGCGGAGCTTGACTGAATCCGAGTTGATCCCAGGTTCAGCAAGGCTCAGCTCAGATGCTCGTTTAAGCTTGTTATTAGTTTCTTTTACTATAGTTTTAACTAGATTTCATGCCCGTGCGATGCACGGGTCTACGTTAATGTCATTTTCATAATTTTCCTATAACATTTAACTTGTAAAAATAAACTTTTGAAATTTTAAGACTATAATAAAATATACTCCGTAATGTTTAAGAAAATAATAATGATATATTGATTCAACTTCTATATTAAACATATTTTACCAACCTTGCCAGGAATCAAGTTATATTTGATCTATATGACTCGAAAAATGATCCAAGGTACCTAAGAATTAAGCTCTCTACGACAATGCTTAAGAGAATCAAAAGATTTTGAGTTGATCACCCTATCTTATGGTAATTGTCCGATATGGTGCAATTCTACTATTTATAGGTATTAATATCTTCACCACACTTACATTATTTTTCAACGTTTGATATACTCCCTCCTATTCGGGATAACTTTCCCCATTCAAGAATGGACCAAAAATTAAGGGTGAGTAATTAAATAAGGTAAAGTATTGTGGTGGGGTGAGGTGATTGGAGAGAGAATGTATTGTGGGGGTATTATTGTGGGGTGAAGTGATTAAAATAATTATTGTTGTGGGGTAAGATGATTAAAATAAGATAAAGTATGGGTATTGTGGGGTATTGTTATGGGGTAATGTGATTAAAATAAGTATAACCAAAAAAGGAAGGGGAAGGTATTGTGAATAGATGAAAATGGAAAATGGGAATGTTATTGTGAATAGGAGGGAGTATAACATATTAAAAATTACACTAAGTATGTGCAAATAATATGAGATTTTATACTATAATAATAACATTTTTTTATCACGAATCTTATAATTAGATTATTTTCATAATTAATACAAAATTTTAAGAGCTCTCTAAAACAATATTTGAGAGACTTAAACGATTTTGGATTGATATCTAAGTCCAAGGACGACTCTTATGTATAATCGCATGATCATTCCAGCTTCTGATATTTCTCCGATGTGGGACAATTCCTCTATTTATACATAGTATATTCACCACACTTGCATTATTTTTTAGTGTGGGACAAATAACATATTTAGTTGTATACCATTAAAATTAAAGTATTATTTATGATACTTCCTTAAATTTTTTATTTATGATATTTTCCTAAATTAATTTTGATGATGTAAATTTCATTAAGGCGGAGATAATAATACAAACTTATAAGAATTCTGTAAGATAATACTTAAGAGATTCAAAAGATGAAAGATGACTCATTTTTACAATATTTTTTTTGTGAAATGAAATGTAAAAGGTTTTTTATATAAAAATTATAAACATCACTTGAATATAATATTGGAAATGTATATTGAGATAAATAAAAGATTTTTCACTTTATTTTTTTATGATACCTTCCTAAATTCATTTTGGATGATGTAGGTTTCACTAATGTGAATACAAACTTTTAAGAGCTCTCTAAGACAATATCTAATAAACTCAAAATATTTTGATTGATATCTAAGTTTCAATGATGACTCCTATTTATAATTATAGGATCACCCCACCTTATGATAATTATACGATGTGAGTCAATTATACTATTTATACCTTGCATATTTACCATACTTGTAATATATTTCAATGTGGGACAAATAACTTATTAGGTAGTACACGGTACACCATCAAAATTATTACTTATATAATATTTTCCTAAATAAAGTTTGATGGTGTAAATTTCATTATTGTGGAGATAAAATACAAACTTTTAAGAGTTCATTAAGACAATACTTAAGAGACTAAAATGATTCCAATTTATAATCATATTTTTGATCACTCCACCTCATGATATTTTCCGATATAGGATAATTTTACAATTTACACTTAGTATATATATTTACCACAAATACATTATTTTTCAATGTGGGACTAATAACACATTAAGTAGTTTATCATCAAAATTATTATTTATGATACTTTTCTAAATTAATTTTTAATGATGTAAATTTCACTATTGTGACGATTATAATACAAATTTTTAGAACTCTTCGACACAATACTTAAGAGACTTTTAAAAATTGTGGGTTTATACCTAAGTTAAAGGATGACTACTATTTATAATCATAGAATCACCAATATGTTATAGTAATTTTTTGATGTGGGACAATTTACTATTATATGTAATATATTCACCATACATACATAATTCTTCAATGTGGGACTAATAAAAAACTAAGTAGTACACCATCTTTTTCTATATAATATTTATTTCTTAACTGTTACTAAACTATTATATTACTATTAGAATAATAAAAAAAATATTTTAAAGGTCACTTATTATATTTTAAAAGTATTTTATTAACAATATAAAAAAGGTGATCATATTTATGATTACTCCACCTTATGATAATTTTTCAATGTGAGACAATTTTACTATTTATACATAGTATATATTCACCAGTCACCATGCCTACATTGTTTTTCAAAACACATTAAATAATTTATCATCAAAATTATTATTTATGATACTTTTCTAAATTTAACTATAGTTTAGATTATAATACAAACTTTTAAGAGCTCTTTAAGTTAAAATGTAATTAAGAGGCTCAAAAGATTTTGGGTTAAAACTTTATTTCCAAATATGATTCCTATTTGTAATCATAAGATCACCCACCTTATGATAATTTTCTGATGTGGGATAATTCTACTATATATAAGTAATATATTCACCATACCTACATTATTTTTCAATGTGGGACAAAAAATATACTAAAAATTACACCAAGTATGTGCAAATAAATAGTATGAGTTTCTATATTTTCAAGGTTTTTTTTACCACGAATGTAACTATATTATCTTCATAATTTTTGTTACGATACTTCAATTTTTTTACTAATACTTTTCTAAATTAATTTTTGATAATGTAAATTTAACAATTGTGAAGATAATAATACACAAACTTTTAAGAGATCTCTAAGATGATATTTAAGAGACTTAAAAGATTTTACTTTGATATATAAGGTGAAAGGATGATTCCTATATATAATTATAGGAGATTTTACTTTGATATATAAGGTCAAAGGATGATTCCTATATATAACTATAGGATCACCCACCTTATGTTAATTTTACGATGTGAGACAATTTTACTATTTATACATAGTATATTCATCACATCTACAAACTTGTAAGAGACGATCTCTAAGACAATTTTTAAGAGATTAAAAAATAAATGGGTTAATACCTAAGGTTTCAGGGCCTATTTATAATCATAGGATTGGCCACTTTATGTTATTTTTCCGATGTGGAATAATTCTACAATTTATACGAAATATGTTTACCACAACTACATTATTTTTCAATGTGAGAAAAATAATATATTAAGTAATACACCTTTTTTTTTTAAATATATATTTCTATTATTTTTATTTTATATAATAATTAAAATATTATCCACTTAATTTTTTATATCCAAAGTATTATTTATGAAACATTCAAATTAATTTTTTATGATGTAAATTTCACTATTGTAAAGATAATAATACAAACTTATAAGAGATCTCTAAGACAATACTTAAGAGACTCAAAAGATTTTGGGTGGATACATAAATTTCCAATTATAACTTCTATTTATAATCGTAGGTCACCATATCCTATTTATAATCGTAGGTCACCATATCTTAAGGTAAATTTTCGATGTGGGACAATTCTACTTTTTATATGTAGTATATTCACCATACCTACGTTATTTTTCAATGTGGACAAATAACATATTAAATACTACATCCTATTTTTCAACAAATTAATTATTTATTGACTACTACTAAACCATTATACTAATATTAGAATAATAAAAAATATTTTAAAAGTCATTTATTTAATTTCATATACTTAGGTTATGTATAGTTATATGATCTTATAAATGATATGGTAGTAAAAAATACAAAATTTATACTCTAATGAAAGCATTTTTCGTTAAGAATCCAAATATATAAGTTTCAAATGTTCTGCATTATATTTTTTTGTCAGATTGATAATCAATTTTTTTTTTCGTAAATAACAGTTGTGATATTAGAAATATTACATAGTATCTTTTTCGTAATCTTGGAAGATCTTAAAATATAGTTTCCAAAATTTGAAAAAGATGATGTTGACCAATAGAATTGCTCGAAAAAAGCCTCTTTTATATATATATTGATTATATTTTATTTTAAATTATTTTATATTCCAATTTGTAATTACATTATTATATTAGGCCATAAATTAGTATTTTATAATTTTATTTGTTTTGAAATGACTTAATAACGTACTCCCTCCTATTCAATATATTCTTCCCCTTTCATTTTGACTCTTAGATTAAGGAAATGAACTTTAACCACACAAAATACACTACCCACACAAAAATGGATTTAGACCACACAAAACACACTACCCTACATCCAAAAAAGAAAATAGGGAAGAAAACATGAATAACCGAAAAAGAAAATAAGGAATAATACCATGAATAGGAGGGAGTATCCATGAATTATTTTTAACTCGTACTCGATCTCAAGTCAAGTTATTCGATGGGTCAATCAGATTAGATAACAATGTGTGTTAAGATCTAGATCAACTTTTAATTGTGTCCTATACTAATCTTGGTAATAATCCATTCTTATTCCTTTCAAAGATAAATAAACTCATAATAAAGTAGTTAATTAATTATAAATAAAGTCATTATAGAGTACCATCAGATACTCTTATCTTATACAAAGTATAGTATATATTCCAAATAATATCATATTCCTTAATTATAATACGGAGTATATCGATATCGCAACATATTGTAAATTGTAACTGTTGGAATTATGCCCCAGACCCAATCGGATCGGTAACGTTAATTACTGCTGGCTTAATGTTGAACCTAGATGGTCACACACTTACGGGTTAACGTTTACACTTAAGATGACTTTATATTATTATATGATAATAATTAAAGTATCTAGATGGCATATTATTGTATTAATTGCTAACACAAAAGATATAATAATAAAAGGAGAAAGAGTTCCATAAGTATTAAAATAAGGAAATAAAATAAGGAGTTTATTTTATTCTTCCCTATAAATACTTGGAGTTGGTAATTGGAAACAACACAATTCATTGAGTTAGTTTTCCACCAAAAAATATAGAGAGAGAAAAAAGGGTTTTTTCTCAAGGGTTCTCATATTTCCGAGTCGTCTCAAAAGTTGAGAGTGTAATTCGTACCCGGTGTGGATACACTAGAGACTTCGTACTTTCGGAGTTAATTGCTAATCCGTCTTAATTCCAGGTATGTAATTAATCCCTTTTATTTACATCAGTTTGAATGCAATAGGTCTATTAAAGGATCGTATAAATTATTATTTCCGCTGCGTATATCGATCCTTCAATTGGTATCAGAGCTTGATTTTGTATTTAAATTGTATGTTAAAATTGGGTTTGACTAATCCGTTGCATCAAGAGAATTGTTCTTGTGATATTTTTTTTTATCAGCAGAGAATTGTTATCATAGTCGTACATCACTCGTTTTGAGCGAAATAGTTCGCTGCGTGTCTTATCTTCGCAATGTCAGTGATACGGAGTATTTAATTTGATATCAAGTTGCCAATTTGAATTAATGCATGTGAATTTTAAGTTAAGCGGTGTGCGTGACTTGTTGATTGTTTACCATGGATTATATTTGTGTACCAGTAATATGTTGATGATTAATATCCGATGCATCTATTTTTTGACTTACACCGTTTATCATTGATAGCTGTCATCAAGTTTTTGATATGAGTGAGTCGGTTTATGCGTCTCCACAAAGATATCTTTATTTAATCATGAATTCTTCAATGAGTAATTAGTTACCAATCATTAGATTTGTTGGTTTTGCATCTGAAGTACAAATTATTTCATCAATGTTACACGAATTCCATGTGGTTGTTTTGTTTTATATGTATGCTGTGTTAAGTGGAAAACATATGGATTATTGTACACATATGATCATGGTCATAACAATTAAGCAATCACTGATGCGTTGATGAGAATGAGTTCTCTATTTTTCTTGCGAGTTGTGCCTTTTGTTGATAGTGATGAAATCGATATTTTTTTTAGTTGTTTTTGGCGCAACTGTTAATAATGATTATTGACGGTCATATAAGATATGACGAATTATTGTTATTAAAATTGTTTAAATAATTAAAAAACTTGACCAGTTAAAATTATTGAGTTTTGTAATTAATAAAATATATGATATTTTATTAAAGAGACTTTTCCATCCAAGTAGTCAATAAAATTTATTTTTGTTTACAAGGTACGATCTGACTACCAGGGGACTTGTAGTTCAGAGATAAATAATATTGTCTAGTGTATATGATACAAGTGTGAAGAAAAGTTATTTAATTTTGTACTTATAGTCTGGACTACCCAGAGGGTATGAGACTAAATAATTTTCTGTCACAAGGATGGATGGACTCAACTATACTAATAGGAACGACCTGACTACCAGGGGACTATGTAGTATAGAGTCTGGTTTAATTTCATATGATGAAATATAAATGGTAATGTACCAGAACTTTAATTATGTGTGAGAAACGACTTGACTACCAAGGGGCTCATTCATGTTTTAAAGTTTATTGTTATCATTCAGATAAAGTCCATGTCTTAATGATGTATGTTTTGTGTTCTTGTTTTCTGTTTTTTCCTTCGTATCAGATTTCTCATAATGGCTATTATTACACTGCGAAACATTCTTGATGCTAACAAACTCTCTGGTAACAATTTTGATGATTGGTACCGGAACTTGAGAATTGTTCTCATGCATGAAAAGCTAATCGATGTGATCGATAAGTCCGCTATGGTAGCACCTCTAGAAGGGGAAAGTAATGCAAGTGCAGAGTATTTTGAAGAGAGTACTGCTGCAAAATGTATTATTTTGGCCTCCATGAGTCCTGAACTTCAAAGGCAATATGAAAATATGACTCTTTCACAGATCATTGCACATCTTAAGAAGATGTACGAGTTCCAGAGTAAGGCTACTGGATATGAGATATCTAAGTCCTTAGTTAAATCTGGATCTGTGGATATGGTTAGTAACTCTTGTATGAGTATGAGGGTGATGACTGGCCAGTCAGAGGATGAATGTTTCTTTTGCAAGAAGAAAGGACACTGGAAAAGAAATTGTCCAGAGTATAAGATAGCTCTGAAGGACAAGCAACAAGGTAAAACAATTATGAAAAATGTTTTCATGATTTCTTTGACAACTATTGATACTACTAAATGGGTATTAGATACCGGTAGTAGCTTTAACATTTGCAATATGTTGCAAGGTTTAAGGATCAATAGATGGTTAAAGAAGGGAGAGGTCAACCTGCAAGTTGGGAATGGAGCAAATGTTGCTGCCCTAGCTGTAGGAACCGTCTTTCTTAGAATGCCTAATGGCAAGACCTTAACTTTAGAAGATTGTTATTATGTTCCTAAGTTTGTTTCGAACATTGTTTCCATCTCGTCTTTGGACAAGTGTGGATTCAGAACAATTTTCTATAATAATCAATGCTCTATTTATCATGGTGATGATTTATATGTGAATGGTTATTTGCAATTTGGTCTTTATGTTTTACCTGAGCTAGTGATTTGTCCTATTATGACTGTTTCTGGCCAAAAGAGGAAGAGAAATAATCAAGGGAATCAAACTTACCTTTGGCATTGTAGGCTTGGTCACATTGGTGAGAAAAGAGTAAACAAGTTGCATCGTGAAGGGTGCCTTGGTCAATATGATTATGAATCATATGACACTTGTGAATCTTGTCTCCTAGGAAAGATGACCAAATCTCCTTTTACTGGAACTGGAGAAAAGGCTAGTGAGCTTTTAGGACTCATACATTCTGATGTATGTGGTCCAATGAAAGTTCAAGCTAAAGGTGGATATTCTTACTTTATAACCTTCACTGATGATATGTCAAGATTTGGATTTGTTTATCTAATGAAACATAAGTCAGAATCCTTTGAAATGTTCAAAAGATTTCGCAGTGAAGTTGAAAAACAAACTGGCAAGACTATAAAGGCACTGAGATCTGACCGTGGAGGTGAGTATCTCAGTGATGAGTTCATTGATTATTTAAGACAAGATGGGATCTTGTCACAGTGGACTTCTCCTGGAACGCCACAACATAATGGTGTTTCAGAAAGAAGAAATCGAACCTTATTAGATATGGTGAGATCCATGATGGGGTTCACTGATCTTCCTATTTTCTTATGGGGATACGCTTTGGAAGCTGCTGCGTACATATTAAATAAAGTTCCCACTAAGGCAGTCACTAAAACACCATATGAGATATGGAAAGGACGTAAGCCTAACCTTAAGCATTTGAGGATTTGGGGTTGTCCAGCTTATGTTAAGCGACTGCAATCAGATAAGCTTGAAGCTAAATCTGACAAATGTAGATTTGTTGGTTATCCCAAGGAGACTATGGGATACTATTTCTATCACCCTTCTGAACACAAAGTGTTTGTGGCCAGAAATGCAACCTTTTTAGAAAAGGAATTCCTTAAAGAAGGAAGTCATGGTGTAGAAATAGATCTTGATGAGATCAAAGATACCAATGAGTCAACAATAACTCAGGAGCATGAGATGCCAAATGAGCAACCTTTATTTGATGTTTTAAAGTTGCCATCAACAGGTCAAACCTCAAATGTTGAGGAAAATCAGTTGATTAATGAATCAACCGTGGAACCTGAGCAACCGGAAAATCAAATAGTACATGAGCCTCTAAGAAGGTCGGTTAGGGAAAGTCGTGCACCAGATAGATTAAATCTATTAGTGCAAGATGATGAGGCTAATCATATTGATGATATAACTCATATTGATGACGATCCTAGATGCTTCAAAGAGGCTATGGCAAGTCCAGACCATGAGAAATGGCTAAAGGCTATGGAATCCGAGATGGAGTCTATGAAAATCAACAAAGTGTGGACTTTGGTTGATGACTCTAAAGACTTAAAACCCATTGGATGCAAATGGGTGTTTAAGAAAAAGATTGGAGCAGACGGTAAGGTTGAGACCTATAAAGCCCGTCTTGTTGCCAAGGGGTATAATCAAAAGGAAGGTATTGATTATGAAGAAACGTTCTCCCCTGTGGCAATGCTCAAATCTATTCGGATTCTGCTTGCTATAGCTGCATACTATGATTATGAGATATGGCAAATGGATGTGAAAACAGCTTTCCTCAATGGGGAGTTAAAGGAAGATGTCTATATGACTCAACCTGAAGGTTTCACATTGCCATCTTCTAATGATAAAGTATGTAAGCTTCAACGATCTATTTATGGATTAAAGCAAGCTTCTCGTAGTTGGAATATCCGTTTTCACACGACAATTGAAAAGTTCAATTTTGTGCGATGTGAGGAGGAGCCATGTGTGTACAAGAAGGTTAGTGGGAGCATTATCATTTTCTTAGTATTATATGTTGACGACATTTTACTAATGGGAAATGATGTACCAACCATGCAAGAGACAAAGGCTTGGCTATCTAAACAGTTCTCTATGAAAGATTTGGGAGAAGCAACTTATATTCTTGGAATAAAGATCTATAGAGATAGATCAAGGAAGTTGCTTGGACTCTCCCAGTCTATGTACATTGATACAATTTTAAAGAGGTATCACATGGAAAATTCCAAAAAGGGCTATTTACCAATAGGCTCTGGAATTTCTCTATCTAGAAAGGATTGTCCTAAGACTCTAGAAGAGAGGGAACGCATGAGTAAAGTCCCATATGCAAGTGCAGTGGGAGCTCTCATGTATACCATGACATGTACAAGGCCTGATGTTGCTTACGCGCTAGGAGTAGCGAGTAGGTACCAAGGGAATCCAGGCGAGGAACATTGGAAAGTGGTGAAATCCATCCTTAAGTACTTGAGAAGGACTAAGGACCAATTCCTCATTTATGGAGACAATGACCTTAATTGTTTGGGTTATACTGATGCTAGTTTTGCATCAGACAAGGATGATAGCAAGTCTACCTCTGGTTTTGTTTTCACTTTGAATGGTGGAGCAGTGAGTTGGAAGAGTTCCAAACAAGCCACAGTTGCAGATTCAGTAACTGAAGCAGAGTATATAGCTGCATGTGATGCTGCTAAGGAAGCCGTTTGGATTAAAAAGTTCTTAACTGAACTTGGTGTAGTTCCTTCAGTGAAGGAAGCTATTCCTTTAATGTGTGACAATACCGGGGCTATTGCACAAGCCAAAGAGCCAAGGTCACACCAACGATCTAAGCATGTTCTGCGAAAGTTTCATCTGATTAGAGAAATTATTGAACGTGGAGATGTTCAAGTACAAAAGGTAGAAGGAAAAGAAAATCCTGCAGATCCCTTCACGAAGGCGCTTGGATCAAAAGATTTTGATAAGCATAAGTGGAGTATTGGATTAAAGTTCATGAGTGATTGGCTCTAGGTCAAGTGGGAGATGATTTTTGAAATTATGATTTTTGAAATTATGCTCTAGACCCAATCGTTATGTAACATATTTGAACACATTTCATATTGTTTTATTTATTATTAATTGATATTAATAAAATGGCATTGTTTTTTATCATATTGTGTTTGAGAACCATATGTGATAAGTCCTTGATTTAACTGTATGCTTGACATTATAATGGAGATTATAATAATGAGAGTCAAACATTAGAGGGTTTGATCAAAATAAGTTCTTGGTCCAAGGGTTATCAAAAGGGGCTTTGATGATCCGGATGGACTAATATATGTACAACTTTATTCATTGGATGAATATAATGGATCTCATTCATTACGTTGTATGTATAGGTGACCATATGGAGATATGATCATTGAACTGACCGAAAGGAGGTTTCCCAGTGGTTGTTTTACCTATTAACTGTCAATGTGGAAATTCTCATAAGGAGTGAATGTAATTCTTTTTCCTTTGACCTGAGTTCACCATTGTAATTAATAGAATACTTGTTATACTTTGATGCCTGACACCTAGTGTGTAAAAATACTAGTTGAACGGTTATTGGGTTTAATTGAGTACCTATGAAGTTAGTGGTGAGTCGGATGGAATCCATCAACTCGAGGTAACGAGTTTGAACTCTATGTTGTCATAAATCTTATTGATTGTATCAAGACCTTGGCCAAGGCAACTGAATGTTTCAAGAAATGAGTTTCTTGAAGTCGATTCGCCAACCATAGTGATTGACATGGAACATATTGGTTATCTAACAGGGTTTGACAGTTTTTAACCATACCCTAGGATGATCCGGAGTTGGAAAGATGGAAGGAAATGATACATTACCCTTAACCAGGTTCGTCTTCATCGGATGTTGATATTCACATTATCCAGTCGTTGAGGAGTGTTGTTAGACGCCAACCTCGATCAGTAATTAAGACGATTGACTCTGGGTCAAGTGGGAGATTGTTGGAATTATGCCCCAGACCCAATCGGATCGGTAACGTTAATTACTGCTGGCTTAATGTTGAACCTAGATGGTCACACACTTACGGGTTAACGTTTACACTTAAGATGACTTTATATTATTATATGATAATAATTAAAGTATCTAGATGGCATATTATTGTATTAATTGCTAACACAAAAGATATAATAATAAAAGGAGAAAGAGTTCCATAAGTATTAAAATAAGGAAATAAAATAAGGAGTTTATTTTATTCTTCCCTATAAATACTTGGAGTTGGTAATTGGAAACAACACAATTCATTGAGTTAGTTTTCCACCAAAAAATATAGAGAGAGAAAAAAGGGTTTTTTCTCAAGGGTTCTCATATTTCCGAGTCGTCTCAAAAGTTGAGAGTGTAATTCGTACCCGGTGTGGATACACTAGAGACTTCGTACTTTCGGAGTTAATTGCTAATCCGTCTTAATTCCAGGTATGTAATTAATCCCTTTTATTTACATCAGTTTGAATGCAATAGGTCTATTAAAGGATCGTATAAATTATTATTTCCGCTGCGTATATCGATCCTTCAGTAACTTTCCTAATTAGTAAGTACGCTTATAAATAGCTCTAAGGACGCAAGAACTGCAAAAAGCGTAGCAACCAAAAACTCCACAATGTCTGCCTCAATCACATACAATCCCTGGAGTGACAAGTTTCTAGTTACTTTTTCCGGGAGAACCATCGAAACGACTGTAACCAAAAGCGCTTTTACTATCAATGAATGGATTAACGAGATTACAGCCAGCATCTGGGCAAGGGCAACCTTACAAGTTGTTGGGCTGGACCTCGAGTGGAGGCCGCACCCAATCCGATCAATGAGCAACAGAACCGCAACACTTCAGCTTTGTGTAGACACACAGTGTCTAATTGTGCAACTCTTTTACGTCGATTACATCCCTCAGTCCTTGCAGAACTTCCTTTCTAGCAGGTACTTTACATTTGTTGGTGTCGATGTGGCAGACGATGCTCAGAAGCTGAGGAACGAGTACGGACTCCAGTGTTTCAGGACTGATGATGTTCGGGCTGCTGCAATGCAAAGATGGCCGTACAGGTTTCGGTATCCTGGATTGAAGGACTTGGCTTTCGATTTACTCGGGTTTCGTATGGATAAGTCTAAGCGTGTGACTTTGAGTGATTGGCAAGCTGAGATGCTTACTATCGACCAAATTCAGTACGCTTGTATTGATGCTTATGCTTCCTTTAGGATTGGCCAGTTGCTATTTAACTGATAATCTATTCTGTATCGTTTCAATTTTAAATCCAAATTATTATAATCGAGTATTCCATTACTATTCCTGCCAAGTAGTATTATCACCAAGACATGTAAACAACACATGTTTTCAATCGTATTTTGTTTAATGAAAATGGTTCAGTAGAATATTGGAATCACCGAGACATGTAAACAACTTTAGAGATTACTGTGACGAGAATTCCGGAATCATAGGCGATCGGAAGAGGTTATTATTGAGCATTATGGTGTTATACTGTTAAATGATAATGCTGTACTAGTAGTAATAGAACTTTGAACAAAACTTTCGTCTTCTACGAGAGATTGGAACTGCTGTAGCGATCTGTGAACATAAACTTCTGTTTACTTTAATTTTCTCGCGCTTCTGTGATCGCTGTAAGTCTAATCAGAAGGGGATGACGATTCAGTGGTTCAAATTGCATTAATCATGCAAGAAGATTTTTTCACTGTTTGCTGTTGTTCCAGTTTCTGTTTGATTTATTTCTGCAGTTCAGCTCATTGTGCTGAATTCTGGTAATACATAACTTGTTGACAGGAAATTATTAGGACTTGCAGGAATATGTTGTTAACACCATGTTTACGTCTCTAACAATACGAGTTAATCCTTAAGTTCGATCACTAGCTGCAAAGCATTTGTCTTCCATGACGCTTGTAAACATTAAAGCCTTACCCATTTCATAAACAATAAGATAAGAAATTACCTGATGTTCATAAGAAGATAAGATCATTTGGGGCACATGCAACGTCTTCTGTTTTTTTTTTTTTTTTTATATTTCTATAGCAACCTGCATCTTTTAATAGCGCCCTTGCTGACAAAATATCGCAGGTATTAATATGTCGCTGCAAGACTGCAACACCTTCCTACAAGCGAAGATAAAAGCTCAAAGGTTTCTCGGAGCAGTCCTGCTAACTCACTACATCCATCAGCTATGTAATGTCGGTGAGAATATCAGGGGCCACTTACTACATCCATCAGCAATGACAAATGCGACTTATGACGCTTCCACCTAACCAATAAGTTGTATGATGAACAAATTCGGAACTGTGAAATAAAAAGAGGATTATAGAAGAGCAATGCGCAAAGTCGCAAACTTAACAAGCATATGTCTCACTTTGTTATAAATACTACGGAGTATAAGAGTAAATTAACTTAAAAATGTAGCTTTAGGATTATAAAGAAAAGAATCAGCCAATTTAGAAATTCGCTAAGCAAAGTAGAGCAAAATATATGTCATAGTCCATTCATAAAATATTAATATCAAAATAGCAATGAGCCACATACCTTTATTCTCCAAAAAATACTTTTGAAGTAAAGCTTTGTCTGTATCGGTAACATTAGGGGAGGTGAGTAAGTCGAGAAATAGAGAAAAAATGTCCGCATCAGCTGCAAATCCTTTGCTCCTCATAGTATAAAGATGATCCAGAGCCATGGCAATATCATTGACATTGTAGGTGCGTTCATTTGGAGAACATCCATTATCCGCCATCTCCTTTAAAAGGGTTGTGTCTTATGTACGAGAAATTTGTAATCAAAATGTTGTCATTAATCATTTTTATATTTAATATAAATATACTATCTATAGAGTTTTGTATAAGACGATTAGATTATTATCCGGGGCTACCTATATAGTACTCCCTCCATTATAGAATATATGTCGTTGAGGATGTTAGTAAAAATTACGGAGTACTATTTACATGACGTTTTGCAATTTACAATGAATTTGCTTTTCAATTTAGAGTTTTCATTTGACTTTTTCACTTCCAATCTAATCAATTTCAAGCTATTGAAGAGGCAGAGGGACTATTTTGCAGTAGTTATCAGTAACTATGTTTAGCCGAATGAAATACAAGTGGCAGTTTACTATTTCCAAAGCCCACTTATACTCTTTAATTAATGCCATAATGATGGGTAAAATATTTCTTAATAACCGTGTTTTTTGCTAAAACGTCATCTATTCTATAATGGAGGGAGTAGTTGATAAGTTATCTTTTATGTGTTTTGATAAATAAAATATGAGATTTGGCCTATATGGAAGTTACATAAGAAGTACTTTAGGAGCCTGATATATTTTTAGGAGGTTTAGAAATTGAATACTAACTAAAATTTACATACTTGATTGGATATATTAATTTGTGTATATTTGTTACTAATTCTTTGTATAAGTGAGCTCAATTTTTATTACAAATTAGATGAACAGAATAACATAATTTAAGAACGTAATGCATTTGAGCGAAAAAAAGAGGAGACTCATTCTTTTAGTTATAGACTTATAGGAGGATGAAACTCCTTGCAATCAGGTCAATGGAGTGATTTCCTATAGTAGTCTTTAAATATATAAATATTCTCTATTTGGTATTCACTTGAAAATATTTCCACCCTCTAGTATTCATGTAGGCTTGGGATTTCCAAACCTATAATTTTTTTTTTTTGCTTGAAGAATATACAAAAACTATTTGAACTATATAACCAAATTTTTAGCACTCGTTTTCCCTATGGAACAACAATCACTTAAAGTGCATGATATCCTTGTCAACAAACATACCAACATGCATGGAGGTGAAAATCAATTATCAAATGCTCAATGAAAGGACTACGTTTCTTGGTACAAAATGTACAAAGTTGATAAATAAATTCAAAACTAGTTTTTGATCAAAATTCATCTGATACATTTATTTGAAACTAACACTAAGTGAAGTGCTAAAGAAAAATAATCAAATTGTTTTAAATTCCATTAGCCAACGACAAAAGAACTTGTACGTAACCTTGAAGCACATGTTTTTCTATTATGCCCTTTATCTCGACATATACTACATGTTACTTTACCGCGAGTTGTGTCATCCATCTCATTTTTTAGTCGTTTAGACCTTGGTCGTCCTCGTCCTCTTCCAATTATTGTATGGTGCCCAATTGTCTTCGTCCGAGATTGGATGAAATCTTGCATTGTATGTGTCCAAGTACTCTTCTGAAGAAAAGAATGAGTCCACAAATTGATTCCAGGACAAACTGTAACAAGATATGAGAACATGGATACTTGTATATCTGAAGCTTTTTTCACCTACATGTTCTTCGGCTAAAGTTTACGGTATGTGTATAACCTCAATTATGCCCCGAACACGAATAGAAGAATCAACCTCCACAAGGTTTCTTATATGTCGGCTAACAATTTTTGAATGCAAGTTCACGTGATCCTTTGAAATGATATCACTTACACATGTGCTTGAATGAGGACCTTTGTATGTGACAATTGTGAAGACATCCGCAATTGCTTCCGTCAATGTCATCTTTGTAGAAAATTCCTGTCCAACTAAGAATTCGTCTCCAGGTTTGTAAGATAACATAGTTGTCCAAGTCCTCCAGTTATCTATTTGAGAATCATCTAAGTTATCTATGCGTGTAAAATTTGTAACTGGAGCACCTTGTTCAACATCCTCATCACTATTATCATCATCGAAATTCATTGCATCCAAGTCTTCATTAGCATCCTCCGCCTCCTTATCTATTTCTTCCTCGTCAAGATAGATACAAACTGATTATCGTTCTCAACATTACCAAAACAAGTATGAAGAGTTAAGAACGATTAACACCTAAGAGGGGGAGGGGGTGAATTAGGTGTACTTTTAAAAATTTCTACTTAACTTGATTATTTGATAACACAAGCAAGAACAATTAAGTATGAGACTTGAGAAGCTTAATTGAATTTAAGTTCACAAGAAGTAACCGTAGATCTGAGTCACAGTATGAAGGACTGTGACACAGACAAAGCAGCGAGATATGCAATACGTCACAGTATGAAAGACTGTGGCGCAGGCAAAATAACGAGATGAGTAGTAAGTAAATAATAAGCAACGGAATGTGAAAGTAAATGAACAAACAATACGATATTTTTAAATTGGTTCAGCTTCTACTCCGAAGCCTACGTCCAACGTTATTTTATTGCTTGTTTAGAAATTTACTCCAACTTACTAAACCCCTTACAATGAAAATAACTCCCCAACCAACCCCGGTTGCACTCAAACTTAAAGCTACTCCGCTTCAAGAGTTTATGTGTTCTAGCTCACAGGTTTACAGAGTCGTTAATCTCAATCGTTCACTTAATGAACATGGAGATCACAATTAAGACCTAAACACGAGATCATGGAACAAACTTAGATGTCACAGTGCAGCGAACTGATACACGGAGAATTACAGCTCTTTTGAAAAACGATTTGAAGACTTTAAAACTTTAAAACAATTTTGCAAACACTTGAAAACAAAGCTTTAAACTCAGAAATAATTTGCAAAAGTTTCTCAATAAATGCTCTTAAAAGTCTTGACAATAAATGAGAAATAAGGAGGTTATTTATAGAAGAAAAAGTGTGTGAAAGATTCTAATCATATTTTAAAAGTGATAATCAGATTTGTATAGAAATCTTTCCATAAAGCAAATAATATCTTCCATAAAATTTTATAGGAGATAAATCTTTTCATAACAAATTTGGGAAATATTATCTTCCATAAATCTTTAGGAAATAAAACATTATCTTCCATAAATCTTGGGAAATAATATTTAAATAAGATTAGCTTTAATATCCAAATACACTCCTCTTGTTTTTCTAATTTAGAGTAAGTCAATCTTTTGAAAATAAGAGTTCTTTATAAAGATCAACACGTTTCACATTTTCGAAAATTCTCCTTTCGTTGTATCAGAAACCACAGTGACTTGCACTGTTGCATGGTTTTGCAGTCACTTGACAAACTAAGAATGTTACACTACCTCGTTTACAACATTTGACTACTTAGGCTAAGGCTTTCTTCATCTTTGATCATCCTTGCTTGCACCATCCTTGAGAAATAATTGAGAGTTTCAAATGCTATAAATCATAACTAAGAAGCAAACCATTAAATGACAATGAAACTTGGCATCATCAACCAAGTGTGGTTCTAACAAATTCCCCCTTTGATGATGGCAAGTTTTAATAATGTGTGAAGTTTCCCCTTAGCCCATGATTGTCGAACTTTAAGCATTCAATATAAGACATAATTAAACATGATCAAGGTTTGAAGGGTCAATCTACATTAGCCTAAGTAGAGCATCCAATCATGAGGCAAAACAAGTTACGGTGAACGCTAGCTTAAGAGTTAAAGGATCACACACTTACACAGTTAAAATACTTCCCCCTCTTGACATCATCAAGATAAGAACAACACAATTGACACACACAGTTGACGTAGTTCAACAACACACAAAGCATATGTTCAAAGGATAAAAACAAGTAAGGTTTGCAAAAGAATTTATTAAACATCAAGCCAACATGGATGAAGATAAGGCATATGAAGGCTAGGAAGGGTTTTATGGTTAATGATAGCTGAAAAGGTAGCAGATGCAACAGCCACGTGCACTGTGGCATAAAACACAATCAACTTTTCCTCAATTTCATCAAGATCCATGACGTAATTTGAAGCAAACTTCAAAAGGGTTGGATTATCATCATTTTTATCGACTATACACAACCCCAACATTTTGGTCATTTCCTTTTCTTGTTCAATCACACTGTCCTCTTTGATATGTACTTTCTTTTGAGTTTTCTCAACCTCTTTTTCAACCTCCACTTCAATTTCTTTTTCTTTTTCTTTTTCTTTCCAATTTTTTTTTTTTTTTTTTTTCTTTTTTGATACAGTGACATTGACTGTGACAGATATGAAGGACATGCTACATTGAATTTTTTGAACAAATGTACTTCCCAACTTTTGGATGTGGCAGCGGATTTGGCAGGAGTAGACATTTATTTCTTTGATCGAACTCGTTGATTTGAATCATAAGAACTTGGAAGGCTTTTGAGTTCTCGGTTTATGGTGGTTGTAGGAGGCATTTTGAGTGGGTTTGGTTTTGACGGTTTACTTTGAGAGGGTTAATATTGTGATGAATGTGTTGAGTGGCTCAATGCAAAATCAATTCAAATGCAAGCATACTTATTCATATTCTTGGACCATATTTTTGCATGTAGTGAACTAAGCTACAACTAGAATAATCATATGAATGTTCTCAACTCTAGTCAATCATTTAGGAAAATAAAATAACTAGAATCACATGTCACCCAATAAACCAATTTCCAACCGAAGTTTTACGAATTGTTCTCTTTCTAGCGGTTTTGTAAAAATGTCTGCAACTTGATTTTCGGTTCTACAAAAACTAAGGCAAATATTTCCTTTCTCGACTTGATCACGTAAAAAATGATGCCTTATCTCGATATGTTTAGTTCGTGAATGTTGTATGGGATTCTTTGAAATGTTAATTGCACTAGTGTTATCACAAAATATAGGAGTTGTTTCGAAGATAATACCGTAGTCATGCAAATGTTGTCGAACCCAAAGAATCTGCGTGCAACAGAGCGCTGCACTGATGTATTCACTTTCAGCCGTGGATAGTGCAACGGTGTTTTGCTTCTTGGAGGCCCATGAGATGAGGCAAGGACCCAAGAAAGTGGCAATACCCGAAGTGCTCTTCCTATCCACCACACAACCCGCGTAGTCCGCATCGGAAAAACCTACAAGATCAAGATCATAATGAGATGGATACCAAAGAAATAGGTTTTGTGTTCCAACCAAGTACCTAAAAATCCTTTTAACGGCTTTGAAATGTGATTCCTTAGGATTTGATTGGAAGCGGGCACACAAGCATACACTAAATTGTATGTCGGGTTGACTAGCGGTTAAATAAAGTAATGAACCAATCATACCTCGATACACGGTTGCACTAACACTCTTACCATTTTCGTCTTTGTCGAGTTTGATGTTAGAAGCCATAGGTGTAGCATAAGGTTTAGCATTAGTCAACCCAAACTTACTTAGCATTTCTTTCAAATACTTTTGTTGATGGATCATTATTCCCTTCTCACTTTGCTTGATTTGAAGACCAAGGAAAAATCCAAGCTCTCCCATCATGCTCATTTCAAACTCAGATTTCATTAGATCCGAAAAGTAATTATAAAGAACTTCATTTGTTGCCCCAAAGATAATGTCATCGACATATACTTGCACAAGCAACAGTTCATCACACTGTGACTTAATAAACAATGTTTTATCAACCGAACCACGTAAGAAACCATTTTCCAATAAAAACTTTGAAAGCCTATCATACCAAGCTCTAGGAGCCTGTTTTAAACCATAAAGTGCTTTATCAAGTTTGAAAACGTGGTTAGGAGATTCATTGTCTAAAAAGCCCGGTGGTTGTTCAACAAAAACTTCTTCCTCAAGATAACCATTTAGGAAAGCGGTTTTTACATCCATTTGAAAAAGTTTTATGCCAACATGAGATGCAAAAGCTATAAGCATTCGTATGACTTCAAGCCTAGCTACCGGTGCATAGGTTTCATCATAATCGATTCCTTCTTGTTGGTTAAAACCTTGCACCACTAGTCTAGCTTTATTCCTTACGATTTCTCCGGAATCATCAAGCTTATTGCGAAAGACCCATCTCGTACCAATTACAGTACGATGAGAGGGCCTAGGGACAAGATGCCATACCTTGTTTCTTTCGAATTGGTGTAATTCCTCTTGCATGGCTGTCACCCAACATGTATCAGTGAGAGCTACTGTGACATTGGCAGGTTCAATTTGAGAGAGGAATGCATTGAAGGCACAAAAGTTTTGGAGCGATGATCTGGTTTTCATTCCAGAATTTAGATCACTGGTTAGATTTGAAAGAGGGTGAGAGCTTTGGTGTTTCCATTTTTTTAGGACAAGAGTGTTTGAGGCTTCATTTGGTTCTGGTGTCACAGTGGGCGTCACTGTTGCATCCAGATTGTTTTGTGAGGATGATTCTGGAATAGTTTCTGTTTGAGTAAGCTGCTCACTTGCATCCTCATTCCCCCTGGATGAGCTAGCATCATCTTGAGATGAGGGAGGATTAGTTCCCCCCGAATTTTGGCCAGCTTCATCATGCAACAGTGGCTCCGACTGTTGCTCAGCCTCATCAACTACTTGATCCATATTATGACGTATCATCCCAATTTCGAAATCATCATCGTCCTCTTCTTCATCAACCTGTTCATTTAAGACAAAGAGACTAGATTCGTCAAATATTACATGAATGCTTTCTTCCATTTTCATAGTTCTCTTATTGTAAACTTTGTAAGCTTTACTACGGTCCGAGTAGCCAACAAAAACTCCTTCATCACTACGAGCATCAAATTTGCCAAGGTTATCTTTACCATTGTTGTGAATGAAGCATTTACTACCAAAGCACTTTACATGTGAGATGTTAGGTTTTCTACCTCGAAGTAACTCATAAGGGGTTTTGTTAATGATTTTTCTTATCATGACTCGATTGTAGATGTAACAAGAAGTGTTAACAGCTTCGGCCCAAAAGTTCCTCGGCACTTTAGAACTAATAAGCATGGTCCTAGTCATATTTTCAAGAGTTCGGTTCATTCGTTCCACAACCCCGTTTTGTTGGGGAGTTCTAGTGGCTGAAAAGTTATGACTAACACCATGCTCATCACAATAATTCTCAAATGATGAATTTTCAAATTCGGTTCCATGGTCGGATCTCAAAGAGACAAGTTTCAAACCAAATTTATTTTGGACCTTTTTCAACCAAATTAAAAATTCATCAAATGCTTGATCTTTTGAACTTAAGAAAAGTAGCCAAACATACCTTGAAAAATCATCCACAATGACACAAATATAGCGACTTCCACCTCTACTTACAATACGCATGGGTCCACATAAATCGATGTGAATAAGCTCAAGAGGACGAGAAGTGCTAACAAACTTTTTGGATTTAAAGGAGCATTTTACCTGTTTTCCCTTAACACAATCATCACATAGTGATTTAAATTCAAATTTTATGTTAGGAATGCCATCTACGAGATCAAGTTTCTTGAGAGTATTTAGTGTTCTAGCATTAACATGACCTAACCGTTTATACCAAAGCCAAGGGTCATTCTTTTGGACACTCATGCATGATAAAGTTTGACCAGACAACGAACATAAATTAGTCATGTAAACATCTTTAACACGTTTTCCTTCAAGAACGAGTTCTCTAGTTTTTCCATCAAGAATTCTACATTCACTAGCATAAAACTCAACAATATTACCACGATCACATAGTTGTGAGATACTTAAGAGATTGTGTTTCAAACCTTTGACAAGCAACACTTTGTCGACACATAGTGACTTTGACTTACCAACTTTTCCAATACCAATGATTTCACCTCTTTTGTTGTCACCGAAAGTCACCATGCCACCATCGTAGGCTTCTAGCGAGAGGAATTGGGTTTCATTTCCCGTCATGTGACGAGAGCATCCACTGTCTAAGTACCAATTGTTGCTGCCCCTCACTAATGCCTATAAGAGATCAAACAGTTAGTTTAGGAACCCAAATAAATTTAGGCCCCTTCTTGAGACTTGCTTGCTTTACTAAGTCTTTCTTAATCCAAACTTGTTTAGTTACTTTAGTGCTCCTTTTTAAGTCAAGGACTCTCTTTTCACAACCATTAAACACATGACCCGTCTTGCCACAATAGTTACAAATAATATATTCAGGAAGGCCAGCATATTTTCTTTTTCGAAAATCAGTCTTGCTTGGGTCTCGGTTTTGAATGCAACAGTGAGTGTTACTGTTGCGCTTGAAACCAAGTCCAGCATTCTTTTCAAGCTTTTCGTATTCTTGTGATTGTTTTAAAAGGAATTCTAAAACATTCTGGCTTCCTTCCCGCTTTTGATAAAACAATTTAGCCTCGGCTAATTCTTTTTGTAAAATTTCAATTTGAGCAAGAAGGTCATCGTTTGATTTTTGTGCATGTTCTAAGGCACTTTTTACATGACTTGACTCAACATTTAACATTTCAGCAATTTGCACAAGATCTTCTTTTCGACTTTCACATGTAGTTAGATTCATTAGAAGTTGGTCTCGTTCCTTGGTTAAGGAAGACACATGTGTGGTAGGTGACTCGATTTCCTTGTTAGACTCAGATGTCACAGTGGCTGTATCTGTGACTTGTACCAGTTCAGCCTTTTTACTCAAGATCAGATTCTGTTTTTTCAGCTTTTTAATTTCTTTCTCGAGACAAGATGATGAACCAACTTGTTTAACTTCATTTAGACACTCTTTTAAATTGATATTTTCCTCCGCTATGTCCTCTATTTCGATTTGCATGGCATCTAGCTTATTGTTTTGGACACGACACTTATCAATAAATTGGTCTAAAAGAAGACAAACTTTGTTTTTGGAGAAAGATCTAACCTTTTTCTTGAGATCATTTACCTCATTGTCAGAATCTGAATCGGAATCAACAGAGTGAGCCATAAGACATTTGATTGATTCTTTCTTTGATGACTTTGGAGCATCTTGATTGAAACGCGAGGAAAGACACAATTTGGCATCTAATTCTTCCTCAAGGACATCGTCTTCATCGGAATCAGACATGCCCCAAATAGCCGACATAACTTTGTTTTTATATTGATTTTTGGCAAAGTCACGTTTTTCTTTAGACTTGATGTCATCCCACTTTGGACATTCTTTGATTTGGTGACCATTGTCACCACATTTAAAGCAACCAATAGTGGAGTTTGTTTTTTTCTTTGGAAAACGTCTTTTGCTAGTATTGTTGCTAGAGTTACGACCATTAATCATTCCTACAATGTTTTTAGTGAACATTGCAAACTCGTCATCCTCATCCTCCTCATCACTTGAGAGAGCATTAAGAGCGAGCCCTTTCCCTTTGGAGCTTTCACTAGAACGCTTCATGAGAGTTAACTCATGAGCCATAAGAGAGCCCATTAGTTCATTAAGGGTGAGAGTAGATAGGTCTTTAGCTTCCTCAATAGCCGTAACCTTTGGTTGCCACTTTTCAGTTAAGCTACGGAGGATTTTACGAACTAAGTCCTCGGATTCAAAATTTCTTCCTAGACTCTTAAGGTCATTGACAATACTAGAAAAGCGTGAAGACAAACTATTGATTGACTCATCTCTTGTCATGTTGAACATCTCATATTGTTGCATGAGAAGGTCAACACGATATTTTTTAACTTGTGACGTTCCCTCATAAGCAAGGCTTAAGGTGTCCCAAATCTCTTTGGCTGTGGTACATCCGGATATCCGGTTAATCTCTTTTTCACCAATGCCATATTGAAGGATAGACATGGCTTTAGAGTTTTTCTCGACCTTTCTATAATCAGCCTCGACATATTTATCCTCATCTTTTGGAACACTAACACCATCTTTATCAGTGACCGTAATTTTGAGGGGACCCTTTTGAATGATCAACCAACATTCATAGTCAACACTTTTGACATAGTGCTCCATGCGGTGTTTCCACCAGGCATAGTTTTCTCCCTTGAAGATGGGATACTTAGTGTGTTTTGAATCGTCCATAACTAAAGGATCAACTCTTTGGTATTAACCAAAATCAAGAGCACGAGGCTCTGATACCAATTGAAGAGTTAAGAACGATTAACACCTAAGAGGGGCAGGGGGTGAATTAGGTGTACTTTTAAAAATTTCTACTTAACTTGGTTATTTGATAACACAAGCAAGAACAATTAAGTATGAGACTTGAGAAGCTTAATTGAATTTAAGTTCACAAGAAGTAACCGTAGATCTGAGTCACAGTATGAAGGACTGTGACACAGACAAAGCAGCGAGATATGCAATACGTCACAGTATGAAAGACTGTGGCGCAGGCAAAATAACGAGATGAGTAGTAAGTAAATAATAAGCAACGGAATGTGAAAGTAAATGAACAAACAATACGATATTTTTAAATTGGTTCAGCTTCTACTCCGAAGCCTACGTCCAACGTTATTTTATTGCTTGTTTAGAAAATTTACTCAAACTTACTAAACCCCTTACAATGAAAATAACTCCCCAACCACCCCCGGTTGCACTCAAACTTAAAGCTACTCCGCTTCAAGAGTTTATGTGTTCTATCTCACAGGTTTACAGAGTCTTTAATCTCAATCGTTCACTTAATGAACATGGAGATCACAATTAAGACCTAAACACGAGATCATGGAACAAACTTAGATGTCACAGTGCAGCGAACTAATACACGGAGAATTACAGCTCTTTTGAAAAACGATTTGAAGACTTTAAAACTTAAAAACAATTTTGCAAACACTTGAAAACAAAGCTTTAAACTCAGAAATAATTTGCAAAAGTTTCTCAATAAATGCTCTTAAAAGTCTTGACAATAAATGAGAAATAAGGAGGTTATTTATAGAAGAAAAAGTGTGTGAAAGATTCTAATCATATTTTAAAAGTGATAATCAGATTTGTATAGAAATCTTTCCATAAAGCAAATAATATCTTCCATAAAATTTTATAGGAGATAAATCTTTTCATAACAAATTTGGGAAATATTATCTTCCATAAATCTTTAGGAAATAAAACATTATCTTCCATAAATCTTGGGAAATAATATTTAAATAAGATTAGCTTTAATATCCAAATACACTCCTCTTGTTTTTCTAATTTAGAGTAAGTCAATCTTTTGAAAATAAGAGTTCTTTATAAAGATCAACACGTTTGAGATTTTCGAAAATTCTCCTTTCGTTGTATCAGAAACCACAGTGACTTGCACTGTTGCATGGTTTTGCAGTCACTTGACAAACTAAGAATGTTACACTACCTCGTTTACAACATTTGACTACTTAGGCTAAGGCTTTCTTCATCTTTGATCATCCTTGCTTGCACCATCCTTGAGAAATAATTGAGAGTTTCAAATGCTATAAATCATAGCTAAGAAGCAAACCATTAAATGACAATGAAACTTGGCATCATCAACCAAGTGTGGTTCTAACAAAGTATGAGCACTAGGTCCAATTTGATCACGAAAATAATTATCATCCATTAACAATCTTGTAAACGATCCACTGTATTTGTCCATAATCTGTGCATAGTAGTATAAAAACTATATTAACTTTTAATTTTAAAAAAGTCATTAGCAATATACTTGTACCCATGAAGACTTAATCATTCAATTGTCGACTTTCTTTGTATCGACAACATGCTAGCATCATTAATCATATGAAAACAATCATTTAATTTTTTTTTCCTAACTAGCAATTCTAAAACAGCATGCAAACCATAATAAGAAGATTAAAGAGTAAAAAAAAGTAGACCATAATAGATTAAATAGCAATTCAAAATTTAATTCTTACCTAGTAATGTTGTGTTGTGTAGCAAGTTAGAAACTGATAGGCGGCATTAAGAATAGAGGAGCAGTAGTGATGAGAAAATAAGTTGTATTCTTTGCTATCCCTTTCTTGTTTTTCCCCGTTTTTCTACCAACATTAAATTAAGGTTAAATTACAAATAACCACCACGTATTTGCGTATTTTTACAAATAACCACCACGTATTTACGTTTTTACAAATAACCCCCAACTTTCACTGTATATTCCCCAATCACCACCGTATTTTTAACCCGAACATCGTTTTTTTATTTCCCGACTTGTTAATTGACGATTTACGCAAATTTTCCAAATTACCCCCATTTAATAACACAAGTCACAAACACAATCAATAGCCAAACAATTAGTGTAATCCTCATTTTTCCCCAATTCATTCAAATAGACTAACCCTAAATCAATAAATCAGCCAAATAATTAGCTGCTCAACCAATTGTGCTACAGTAGGTCTTGCTTGTGACGGGTCGGATCTTGCGACGGGTATTTTGTGAGAGGAAATGGGTAGAGGGGACAAGGTGGGCACCCCCCATGTGCTTCTCCACTCACCCTTGATGGGTATTTTGTGAGAGAATATGGTATCCGTCTTAAGCTTAAGACGGATACCCCCGTCTTAAATGAGAATTTGTGATTGTGCTAATGGCGTAGCTTCTCAAAATCACTTGACATGCCTCCTTCCTTTATTTCTCTGTTTCTCAGACATTAATTCCTTCCTGATTCTATTATCAACCCTTTTCCCATATCTATCGACAAACACTTCAATATTGCTGGCAAAGGGGAACGAAAATGGTAAGTTTGAGGGTGATTGAAGTGGTTCAAGGTAAAATCATCCCATGGGTAAGGTTCTTGAATCTGTAATTGGGGATTATTGATTGATTTAGGATTAGTGAGTTTGAATGAATTGGGGAAAGATGGGGATTAGACTAGTTATTTGGATAATGGACTAATGGATGTGTTTGTGACTTTGTGTAAATAAATGGGGGTAATTTGGGAAATTCGCGTAAATCGTCAATTAACAAGTCGGGAAATAAAAAAAATGATGCTCGGGGTAAAAATACGGTGGTGATTGGGAAATATACGGTGAAAGTTGGGGGTTATTTGTAAAAAAGTAAATACGTGGTGGTTATTTGTAATTTTTCCTTAAATTAATAACTAATCTTCTTGAAACCAATAAAGTTAGGTTAGGAAGTCCCGAGCCTACATGAATACTAGAAGATGGAAATATTTTCAAGTGAATACTAGATAGAGAATATTTATATATACTCAGGTCAATGGGTGAGATCAATTTGTGTCGAGGTCCATTAGGATTTTTTAAAATTTAGGTCAGATCGGGTTAGATGCTAATTCCTTGTTGTAGTTCATTCTCGGGTATGCTATTATCAAGTTATATAAGGACAATTGTTGCTTTGACATTTAGCCGGGCCATATCGACCCGGATTACGAGCTCGTTCCATTAAAACCCCTACAATAATTTCATTTTGGACGCAGTGCAAACTGGGAATAAACCCCTCAACTCGAAATTAATTTGGGGTTTCGTCAAGTGAACTGAAGATAATATACTCCATAGTTTCACAAATTGCAATCAAATTCAATAACCTAAAAGATGAATATGATGTCAGTTTGGCGGCAGATCACAAACAAAACTTTTCAATCTTCATCAACATTTCCATCTCCATCACTTTTTCCGACTCCTTCCAGATTCTTTTCCTCTTCTTCTCCTTATTTAGGTAATTGCTCTGAAACCCCCAAATTCATTGAATGTTTAATAGATTTTGGATATGAATTTTGAGTCTTTGATTGATTGTTTGATACTCAGAAATTGTATCTTGTATTTTGCATGGTGAATTTTTCTGGGTTTAGGGTTTTAGGATTATCTGTGAAATTTCCACCCATTTTTGTTTAATAATCGACTTTTGTTGATTTTGTATAGGATTTCTTATTTGGGTTTGAGTGAAATTGGAGAAAGTTTCGTTCTTTTTTGTAATGGATGCTGTTTAGGTAGAAATAAGGGTGTTTTTAGTGATTTGCTTTGGATGTTGTGGTGTAATTTAAAGTTTTCTGATTAGTTGGGATGAAAGAATAATTTTAACTGAGTTTAATCAGACTAAAAGTAGAATCTAGACGTACCGGTGTTTGAAATTGAGTTTCGTTTCCTTTTCGAGCTTTGATGATATCATTTTTGTAAGTCATGCTTAAGAGTGATCACTGAGGAGTGTTTACATTTCTCGCTTAATCGAATTGTGAAGTGCTTTGTGGCTTGATGCGACAGTGAAGGTGGGGATACCAGAGTTTTTGCGAGGGATAGGGAATGGAGTGGAGGCTCACGTGCAGAAGCTTGAGACTGAATTCGGAGACCTTCATAAGTTGCTCGTGGTTCGAACACTTAAGCTCAAGAAACTTGAAATTCCTTGTAAACATGTAAGCAATTGACATCTTTTTTTTATCCTTATTCTATGCGCTTGGTTTTGTGCATTGGTGTCTTTGCTTAACGAAAGCTCCAAAGTCTATCTGCGAAGCCATTTACAGAATTTTATGTTTTACAACAGTAGGTCTATGTGGTTGCCTCCCTTTGACTTATTTCTTTGGCTTCTTGTTTTGCTATAATACTTCATGAGCCCATCTGATGTATTCATTGGTAAAGCTTATAAGTTGAGTAGTTTTATCTTTTAGGCATTTCTAGATTGCTTCGTTAAACCTATTTTCCGTGTCATAGATCTATCCAAGTCTTAAACTGTGGCTTCAAGTGTAGGGGGCATTTGAATTTACATCTCTCTCTCTTTTGAAATGAACCATGATCAGTTTGGTATGGCAGTGATGATGCAGTCATTAGAACCTTGATTGAAATGTCTTTATGAGTTGATTAGACAGATATCTGCGTTTTCAGTTTGTAATATTTTTAGGGTTGTGATAACGCCACTCAGAAATCCCTTCTGCCACTTGATTTTGTTAGTGTGGGATTAAAATATTGTAAAATATATGCTCTCACAATATTGAGTGGCATAAGGGATTTTGGAGTGGCATTATCATTGCCCGTTATTTAGGGGGAATATTTCCTATAGAGGATGAATAGTTACAAACGAAATCCATCCTTTTTCTTGACAAAAGTAAGCAAAACTTGAAAAACCAAAGAGAACGAAGAGAAATCGACATTTTAATCCCACTCTTTTGCTTCATGATATTTTGTGTCAAGAAAAATGTAGAGACTAGTTTGCTATAAAGTTCTTTCTGCATTTAGCCATGGAATACATTTTGTGATCTAAGGACTGGATTTTGAAATTGAATCAAGAGAAAGTATGAATTTTGGGAGTATGAAAGGAAACTAGATACTGAGTATTTTGGAAATTCAAAGCCCCAACACAAGGGGAAGCCAGCAAGTTACGGAAAATTATTACTGATTTAGTAAGCTGGTTGCGATAGTTTTGTTTGCTATGTCGGGTCCCTTGAAGGGAGGGAGGGGGGATCTGTGCTGTCCTCACTTTGCTTAGGGTCTCTACCCGCAACAGCCTCATTTCTATGGCTGTGGATTCTGTAGAAGGCTAGACATGGCCTTGTGGTTTCTAATTTTGTAGCTACGTTAACTTTTATACACAAGTGCCTTTTGTTTTTATGAGGATTCCCTAGATACTATTGGGCAACCTGCAAACTTGAAGTTATGAACTGAGGGCGAGTTGCGAGTATGAAAACTTTCACTAATTCTGTAACTGTCCGAACCATAAAGTAGTCGGATTCCTTAAATACTATTGGGCAACCCTTCAAACTATACCTTTAACACGGTAATATTCTTGTTTGATGGCTAACTAAAGAAGTGACATCATCTTGATTCCGAAATTTACCTAAATCTAAATGCATCAGAACTTGCTGCTATATTTATGAAGTGAATTCAAAGTATCAGGAACATATCACTTCTATCTTATTGCAAGATGCTCAAAGCTGTGGCGTTAAAGTGTCATCTGAACCAATCATTAATATTATCGACCTCATCTTTTATTTTATCAATGTTGCTTTTATGAAAGATATGGCCTATGAAGTATTTAATTGCTGAAGGGCCTTTGTATTTGATTGCTCCCTCGATTCCGTCGGTTTCTGTATGTTTTCCAATGAATTTGAAAACTTTGAAAAGTGCAAATACTCATTTGGAATGAAGGGAGTATGATTCAATGTTCCGCAGATAACTATAACCTTGGTTTGTTTTACAGAGGAAGCTGATACTGAAGTATGCCCAAAAATATAGAGTGGGACTGTGGAGGCCTCGGGCAGATATGGTCAAAGTGTGATTCACCTTTGAGCAGCTTTCCGTCAATGTTAGAGGAAGTCTCAGGTCATGTACTGTCGTTTTGAATGGTCATTTTGTTGGAATTCCCTATGACTTTGTTCTGTTTGTAACTTCAATCCCTACCAACCCTGCAATTTTTCGGACTTCTGAAACAACGGGGTTGCTTGTGTTACGCTATTTTCCAACCAATGATATAAGCATCAGTTACAGCAATGTGTTTTGACACTCGTTCCAATATTTTGTCTAAGCATTCCCTTCCCCTTCCGCCTCCACATCCTTTCAGCTTCATTAAGGAGCAACAAATTTTTAAATAAGATTGTTCTACAGATGTATAACGACCTTATAACATAAAACTTGATCGTGATAAAGTGTACTTGTACACGAAATTCATTTCATATTATATTTCCCAATATTAAATCGAGTTAATGATTAGTTGCAGACCTTGCGGTGTAAAACGGTTTTGTTAGCAAGATTATCAACATTCGACGATTACAGATAGTTGGATCAATTACCTTTAGACACTATTTAACGTATGAACTCCTTTCAAGTTTGATTTGCTTAATCCACACGAGTCAGATATCGAACCTCTTACGAGATAAATTCGTAAACACTCAGCGAAATTACGGGCTCGAGGTTGTTATCTATGATGCATTTGCTTGTCAGAAAATTGCACGCAAGCTCTTAGCCTCTCTTTAGTTGTTTAAATGTCTGCGCTTCCAATATTTTACGTATGTGATTCCGATATTTTACGTATGTAATTGTTTTTATTAATAAAAAATGATTCAAAACATTCGCTGAACACTCGATTATAATAATTTGGATTTAAAATTGAAATGATACAGAAAAGATAGTCATAAGTCATAATACTTCGTATAAATTATCAATTAAATAGCAGTTGGCCAATCCTAAAGGAAGCATAAGCATCAATACAGGCGTACTGAATTTGGTTCATAGTAAGCACTTCAGCCTGCCAATCACTCAAAGTGACACGCCTAGACTTGTCCATACAAAACCCGAGTAAATCGAAAGCCAAGTCCTTCAATCCAGGATAACGAAACCTGTGCGGCCATCTTTGCATTGCAGCAGCCCCAACGTCATCAGTCCTGAAACACTCGAGTCCATAGTCGTTCTTCAGCTTCTGAGCATCGGCTGCCACACCGACACCAACAAACGTAAAGTAGGAGGTAGAAAGAAAGTTATGCAAGGACTGAGGGATGTAATCGACGTAAAAGAGTTGCACAATTAGGCACTTAGTGTCTACGCAAAGCTGCAGTGTGGCTGTTTCTGTCATTGATTGGATTTGGTACGGCCTCCACTCGATGTCCAGCCCGACTACCTGTAAGGTTGCCCATATGGTGGTTGTGGTAATCTCGTTAATCCATTCATTGATAGTAAAAGCGCTTTTGGTTACAGTCGTTTCGATGGTTTACCCGGCAAAGGTAACTAGATACTTGTCAAACCAGGGGGTGTATGTGATTGAGCTAGACATTGTGGAGTTTCTTGCTTTCTTGTCAGTTATCATTGCATTCTTGAGCTATTTATAGGCGTAATTAGGTCAAGGAATATAAGATAAGTAGATGATACTCTATTGTATAATTTATAAATAACCGTTAATATTATTATAAATTTATCAAATTTGATCGACCCATCAAATAACTTGACTAGTTTTAGACTCTATTGTATAATTTATAAATAACCGTTAATATGATACTCTATTGCATTCCTGAGCTTTGAGGTTCACTTTGAAACTTTCATGTGTATAATAATCATGACTAGTTTTAGACTTGTGCAAAATTACACGGGGTTGAGTATTCAAAGATTACACTAAAGAATAAATATTGTAATTTTGTAAACACAATTGCACATGATTATAAATTTCAAATACTAATCATAATGCAACTCAAGTTACGGAGTGCATAAATAATGTACAATAACGAATTATGTATAGCAAATGAATTCTAAAAATAGAAAATAATCTTTATTCACCAATCCAATAGCTTAAACACTAAAAAGTATTTTTTAATTCGATAGTTATTAGTGTCTTATGTAATAATCCTTACAGACTTCGTATCACTATCAGAATCGAATTAGCAACAGATTAATATTATCCTGTGTTAATTAGATTTAAGTGTTTGCCGATATAAGTTTAAACGATTAAGATCAGTATACACGTTTAACGTATTTTTTTCATTTTATCAATCAACATAATATAGTTATGATCAACTAAACAGATATTAACTTATCAACATCACATAAATTTTCTATAAATTGGTGGACAAAATATTTGTATACTTTTTAGTCTTGCATATTTACTAAAATATTTTTGTTTGATTTCTTGGGTTAAATAGATTGGAATATAAAAACATATAAAAATATGATACACCGCAACTTTTACATGATAATCGTAACTCTTTCCTAATATAATAATTTTGACAGAAAACTGATGTATATAAATACAAAATTTCTAGTACAGGTTCGCACAAAGGGTGCAGTAAGGAGAGGATAAAATGTTTCGCTTATGGAGGGAGAGATTATGGGGGAGCTTGCCCCACCAAGTGAGCTTAGGTTGAGTATGAAGTATCTAAAGCCAAGAGAGGTCAAGGGTCAGGGATATAATTTGATCTTAAACTTGTGCATTGCTGGTTCAAACCATGTATATGAGTTACTTTAGCTCTCTTTTATCATTATATTCATTTTAAATAAGAATTTGTATAATTAAAATGACCGACATACAAAAAACTAATCAAAAGTTCAAAAAATAAATAAAATAAAGTATGCTTGAAAGTTAGAAATAGACAAACACATGAGAGAGATGATCCCTCATTAGTATTGAAAAACTATCTTTTCAAATCGTCCCCTCAAGAAGCGTGCTTTGTTTATCACGTCTATCCTTAGTTTAGTTTCTTATTCTAATAATGTAATAATAAAATTTGACTCTAAGAGCTGGGTTTGTACAATGTAAGTTACATTATCTTTACCGCTGCAAAAAAAAAATCTCTATGATTTTCGTAACTTTTTCTTATAAATAATCTGATCCAAAGTAACCTCTTAATAATATAGCAATTCATATCGATAATATCTAATTAAAAATTTCTAAAAGTATTCATGCCGATAACACTTTTTTTTTTGCAGATGTTATCCTATGCGACGTTATCTTACCATATATTTTCACAAAATGTTTTAGGTAAATAATGACTATTTAACCAAAACTGGTCACTATTTACCAGAAGTGGTCCCGTCTATACTGCGACCTAGACCTGGCCAACGGGTCAGTTGGGTCGGGTTCGGGTTAGGCCAGTTCAGGTCGGGTCAATTCCAGTTTGCCATATTATCGGGTCGGGCCCGGTTTCAAGCCTGTTTCGGGTTTACTGTCAGGTCATTTTCGGATTAAGCGAGATGGGTTTTAGGTCTGCTTCAGGATTGTTGGTCGGATCATTTTCGGATTAAGCCAGTCTGGTTATTTTGGGTCAATGGTTATTTACGGTCGAAGTAGTTCAGGTCGGATTAATTTAACCCGGGTTAGTTTAGGTTGATTTGAGTCGGCTTAATTAACTAAAAAATTACCAAAGGGTTAATTCCAAGACTACCCATGAACGCTTCTAAGATATCCTAACATTACCACGTGGCACAATATGATGCAAAAGATAGCCTTTTTAAGTTATTGTATAGAAGTATCTTAAGATATGTTCATTATTGGTTCGGATCCAATTACTATAATAATATTAAATGTGTTTGTTGGAGCTAGTGTCCTCCAGTTAGTGCAATAACATAAATAAATCTCTGTAGGTTCACAGGGTATACTTTGTATAATAATCAGTTGATTAACGTTTATCAATAACGGTTGGCTTGCTAGATAAGTTTGACGTTATTGTCATACAGATGGCGGTGATCAACTGGTCCCTAAAAGTCACACCTATAGGATGTGTTTGAGAGATGTGATTATTTGAGAAAATAATCATATTGATACCCTATTATATGACTAAAAGGTTAGTCAGTGTAATTGACTAAAAGGTTAGTCAATGTGATGATGAGACGGAAGTTAGCTGAGACGAATTAACTGTAATTCGTAAAATTAAATATAAAAAGTTATATTTAATTATAGTATATAATGTAAGCTAATTAAACATAAACCGTTATAATTAATTGGCAAATTATAAATATACGGATATTTATAATTAATGACGGATTATAATGTCGGTCCATGTAAAACGACGATTATAAGATATTACATTATATTGGAAGCTAAAATGACCGAAACACGGTATCCAGATACACTCGGGTTTTCGGGTCAATGGGTTGTTATTTGAGGAGACCAAATCTCCTCATATAAAAAAAAAAGGTGCCGTGAGTTTTGGAGGAGAGGGAGAGGGAGAAAAAAAGGCAAACTGTAACTTTTGGCTTTTCTAACCTAATTATCTCTCTCTGCCTCCATCTCATCTTAACATCACACAACAGACAAAAGTTGACAGTAACTTTTGACAGAAACACAAATCAAAAGTTAACAGTAATTTTTGATAACTTCTAGCAACACAAGGGTATTTCTCGGAGCATCTTGGGTGTTACGATTAGGAGGATATCTATTTTGATATCTGTTCTTAGGCCTAATTTGCTAAGGACCGAAGGTTTAATTCTTTTTCTCTACTTTTGTATCGATTTCATATCTATGACTTGCATTCATATTATATAATTTTGTTATAATCCTAAATTTTAAGGGGATGTAAACTGTTATTTCCCACAAGTGGTATCAGAACTTTTGGCTACAAAATTATATTATATGGTTTTCATTTTTATGATATATAAATTTTGAGAAAACCGGAAAAAAAAAAAAAAAAAAAAAAAAACAGAATTTTGTGACGGCTGTTTTTTTATTTCAGCCGTGTGATTTTTTTTATTTTAGGGTTTTGTTGTTCCATTGTTGATTTATTAATATTGTTATTTTAAAAGGTTAAAATTCAATATAATAAATTTGTGGTTGTTTTAATTTGATAAGGATTAAATTAAAATAAGATGGTTTCTTTTGATGTTGTTATTGCTATGATTTTCGGATTCATTGTTTTAATTGATGATTTTTGAATAATGATTCAATTTTAATGATGTTCAAATCGATTGTGATTAAATGAATATAAGGATAATCGATTTAATCATGATTTAGATGTTCTTTTTTAAAAGGTTAAAATGAATAATCTAGTTTGAATCAATTTTAATAACGATTAGATATTGAAATTTGTACCGATCTAGCGATTTTGGCAACACCGTTTTTTGTGCTGCCCGGTTACTATTCACTGCTAAAAAAAAAAAAAAAAATTCTGTTTTTTTTTTTGGCAGCAGCTGTAATTTTTTTTAGTTTTATTATTTTTGTTTTCGGTTTTGATTAAACCGTGAGAAATCAATAAAAAAAAAAAAAAAAAAAAATTTGGTACTGGTACTGTTCCCGTGAACAGTGTCCCGTAAGAATAAAAAAAAAATTTTGTTTTTTTTTTGACATTATAAAGATAATGTTTGTTTGTTTGTTATTGTGAAAAGGTTCACAATAATGATACCCAATTATTTTAAAAACTGTTTAAAATAAAAATGGATTATGGAAGATTAAAATTGTTGTGGGCAATTAAGGAATTGTCACATAATTTTGATCGGTTTGAATGGTGGTTTGGATAATTAATCAACATAATTAATGAATTATGTTTTGTAGTATTAATTTATATAGTTGATGCATTTTTTTGAATGAATGAATGAATGGTTTATTTTACGTATTTTTGCAATTGGTTGAAAAATGTAATACCTAGTGTGGCTTTAGTTAATCATGTTTTCGTAATGATGAAAACATGGTTTGGTTGTAATTTTGAGATCTCGAATCTCCTTTCATTTTTCTTTTAATTATGTTTTGGAATTAGAATGTAAATAGGTTTAATTTGTAATTTTTAAATGTAATTTTAAAGAAGACTAGAGACGGAGATCGGATGCTCACTCCCGCTAGATGGACCAAGATGAGACAAAGTCAAGCTTCTCGGGTCCATATGAATGGATTCCAAACTTGTATTTAGTGTTCATTTTGGTAGATAAGCCACACTAGGACCGTTGTAATAGTTTACGTATTTTTCCGTACTTTTGTTTTTCATTCACATGATAGATAATTGCATCATATTCCGCCTAAACCAAACCACCTAATAAAATGCATGTAAAATGATTCATATAGGTTGAATATTTTAATCATGGACATACAGATGTCACTCGCTTTTAGGGCCATCACCTTAGTTAAATCATTCTCGAGTTGCTAGACATTCGTTCACTTAAAATGAATTTAAGTTAAGATGATGGGACCTTCCCCTATAAATTAAAATTGAGACTAGTCTTTATAGGGAAAACTACTATGAGCCCCTTCTTCGTCGGAAGTCATAATATGACCCCTTCTACGTTGGGTAAGTAGTGAGTGTTGACCTATTTTATCTCAACATTATAGTACGAGTAATATCTCGTGATTATGATGGACTATAGATAGAATTTACAGAAATTTATCGACCAGGAATTCTAAAAGTAGAATTAGCCAAGAGGTTGGCTTATCAATTTACAGAAATTGAGTCTTGGGATCATTTATATAATTCTTGAGGGAGGTCAATTGTATAAATGCACGAGTCATCTAATTAAACAGTTTTTCATTAGACTCAAATTTAAAACGATGAAACTTATCATATTTATTTTCTTTTTCCACAGTCAAATATATTCAGATATAAACTGCTAATAACAAATGGCTGGCCATACTGATGACCCAATGCCAAGTGCCACGCTCGGACGTGCGTCCTGGCTTAAGATGTTCATGGACACTATGAATCAGTCAACGCGACTGAAGAATAACGGGTCCAACTTTGCGGACTGGGAGGCGGCATTACGGAATGCTGCCATTGCTGACGGTAAGCTCGAGTACTTGACTAAGCCACTACCGCCAAACCCAGGCCCCAATGCAGAAGCAAATGAATCACTTGCTTATATTGATTTCGTAATGGAGGCGGGTGCGATAAAGAACGTACTCATCTTTTCAATGGAATCCAATTTGCAAAGACGATTCATTGCCCAAGGTGCAAACAAGATTTTCACCACGCTCTCTAACGAGTTCTCGAAAGCTCCGAGGATCGTTAGCTATGAGCATACCTGTCGCTTCTTTGAAGCGAAACTCCAGAGGGGCCAAGCAGTTAGCCCACACATTCTTGACATGATTGAGAATGTCGAGAAACTGGAGGCACTTGGTTGCAAAATCGATGAGAAGATCGTCATAGACCGCGTTCTTCATTCACTTCATGATGGTTTTGCCCTTTTCAGGGCAAATTACTATATGAATGATATGAAGAAGAGTCTTCATCAGCTCCACTCACTCCTTGTACAGACAGAGAGTGATCTGAAATTGAGTGGGAGTCTGAAACAGGACGTTCTCATGATTGCCAACAAGGGCAAAGGTATGGGCAAGGCTAAGGCAACCTAGCTGTAGGGAAGCCGAAATTCAAAAAGCCAGGGCAAGGCAAGAGTGGGCCTGGTGAGTCTAGCGGTAGCTCACCAGGCAAGACAAAGAGCGATGAAGGTAACGTGGAGTGCCACCATTGCCACAAGCTTGGGCATTGGAGGAGGAACTGCCTCGTGTACCGAGAGGACATTAAAGCAGGCCGCGTCTCTCCTGTTGGTATGTCTTCTTCTTTTATTCATATGATTGAGATCAACCATGCAATTTTCGGAACTTGGGTACTAGATACTGGTTGTAATCATTTGCAGGGCCTAAGAAGCATCACAACTCTCGCAAAGGGTGATGTGGACCTGCGGGTGGGGAATGGAGCTAGAGTTGCTGCCGTTTCAGTGGGAACAGATGTAATCCAACTCCCTAGTGGTTTTGAGTTATTTCTGAATAACTGTTACTATGTACCCAGTTTATCTAAGAACATTATTTCAGTTTCCGTACTTGATAAGGACGGATTTTCGTTTGTAATAAAGAATAATAGCTGTATGTTCTCTTTGAACGATATGATTTATGGTAAAGCTGTTTCCATAAATGGAATATATGTTTTAGATCAAACCACAGAGATAATGCATGTGAGTAATAAGAAAGCAAAGGTTGGTGACAAAGATCAAACCTATTTATGGCATTGCCGTATGGGACACATAAATGAAAAACGCGTGAAGAAGCTCATTGACAATGGGGCTATCTCCCCATTTGACTATGAATCTTTTGGCACGTGTGAATCATGTCTCATAGGCAAAATGACTAGAATTTCCTTCAAAGGTGTTGGAATGCGCGCTGCTGACCTATTAGGACTCATACATACTGATGTGTGTGGACCTATGTCAATCAACGCTAGAGATGGCTATAGATATTTTATCACTTTCACGGACGAGTTGAGTAGATATGGTTATGTCTACTTAATGAAGCATAAAAGTGAGTCCTTTGACAAGTTCAAGGAATTCCAGAATAAGGTTGAAAACCAGCTGGATAGAAAGATTAAAGCACTACGTTCGGATCGTGGTGGCGAATATCTTTTGAAGGAGTTTGATCGACACCTTAAAGACTATGGTGTAGTACTGCAGTTAACTCCACCTGGAACACCACAATTGAATGGTGTGTCCGAACGGAGAAATCGAACATTACTTGATATGGTTCAATCCATGATGAGTCACACGGTTGTACCTGATTCATTGTGGGGTTATGCTCTTTTGTCAGCTGCTCTAAAACTTAACCGAAGTCCGTCTAAAGCTGTAGACAAGACTCCATATGAATTATGGAAGGGAACGGTCCCTAACTTGTCCTTTATTCGGGTTTGGGGCTGCGAGGCTTATGTCAAATGGAGACCTGACGATAAGCTCGGCCCACGAACGGTCAAGACATACTTTATTGGTTATCCAAAAGGGATGTTTGGTCATTACTTTTACTCGCCTACCGAACATCGAGTTTTTGTTGCGGCTAGTGCGACGTTCTTAGAGAAAGAATTTCTCGAGCATAGGACAAGTAATGGAACCTTCGAACTGTCGGAGATTCAAGAACCAACAACCGAGCAACCAATGGAGGAAACTGTTCCTTCATCATCAGTTGCGGTAAATATTCCTTTGGAACCTAGGAGGTCGGGTAGACACTCTATTCCTCCAGACAGATACATTGGTATGGTCGAGGAGAATGAGAGAAATGACGTTTTACTCCTTGAGAGTAACGAACCCGCTACCTATAAAGGTGCTATGACCTGTTCCGACTCTAAGTTATGGCTTGACGCCATGCAATCCGAGATGGACTCTATGTATGAGAATGACGTATGGAATCTGGTTGACTTACCTGATGAGGTTCGGCCTCTTCAGTGCAAATGGCTTTACAAGATAAAGCATTCTGTAGAAGGACAACCAGATACCTACAAGGCACGACTAGTGGCAAAGGGTTTCACTCAAGTGCACGGTTTGCATTATGATGATATCTTTGATCTTTGCAACCCGTAGCCTGCTGCGTTCATTCGGATAATCTTTAGCGATGCCGCTTTTCATGACTATGAACTTTTGGCAAATGGATGTGAAAACGCCTTCTTAACGGTTATTTGGAGGAGGAAGTTGTCCATTGTACACCCGCAGGTTTCATTGATCCTAACATCCTAAGAATGTTTGCAAGCTTACGCGTTCCATCTTGGACGTAAGCAGGCTTCTCGGAGTTGGAATCGTCGTTTCGACCAAGTGATAAAAGAGAATGGATTTACTCGATCGGTCGAGGAACCATGCTTATATATCAAGTCGAGTGGGAGCAAGATTGTCTTCCTGATATTGTATGTCGATGACATACTCTTGATTGGGAATGACATACCTCTCTTAACTTCGGTAAAAGTTTTGTTAAAGAACCATTTCCAGATGAAAGATCTGGGCCAGGCACAAAGAATTTTGGGGATCCGTATCTACCGAGATAGATCACGACGGATGTTATCCCTCAGTCAGGAGTCTTATATAGATAAGATTCTTGAGAGGTTCAGCATGACCACCTCCAAGAAGGGGAACCTTCCAATGGTCTCTGGGATGCATTTGAGTAAAGCTCAGGCACCAAAGACATCGGAAGAGGTCGAGCGCATGAGTCGGATTCCTTATGCATCAGCTATAGGATCGATCATGTATGCCATGATATGCACACGTCCGGACGTGGCATATGCATTGAGTATGACAAGTCGATACCAAGGCAATCCCGGTGAAACACACTGGATGGCTGTTAAGAATATCCTTAAGTACCTACGGAGGACTAAGGATTGGGTATTGACTTATGGAGGCGACACTGAGCTATGCGCAATCGGTTACGCAGATTCTAGCTTCCAAACGGATCGAGATGACTCGAAATCTCAGTCTGGATTCGTTTTTACTCTTAATGGCGCTGCGGTCAGCTGGAAAAGCTCCAAACAAACTGTTATAGCAGATTCTACGACTGAATCCGAATACTATGCTGCTTCAGAGGCTGCGAAGGAAGCTATATGGATGCGTCAGTTCCTACAAGGACTAACTGTAGTTCCTAGTTCGGATGACCCGATCACCATCTATTGTGATAATAGTGGTGCCACCTTCCAGGCTAAGGAGCCCAAGTCCAGCAACAAGTCTAGGCATGTACAACGGAAGGCTCACATGATCCGAGATTATGTGGAGCAAAGGAAGATAGTGATAGACAAGATTGCTACGGATGACAACGTCGCAGATCCTCTCACTAAACCATTGAGATATGATAAACATGAAGGGCACGTTATTTCCATGGGAATCAAACGTGTTCCTGAGTTGTATTAGTTGTTTTGTATGGATTAGACACCTGTATCTTTTTCATAAAAACTATCTATAAAATCATCGGTTTGTTTATATTTTGTTTTTCATGTGGGTTGTACTGACAACATTGAACACCACAAAGTGAACTGAATTACATTATATTTTGTTTTGGGTCCGTAATTGCCTACATGAGCTGATAACTCTGGCAATTATTTTGTGACGTCGATTGATGGTGGGTTCAACGAGCCATACGTCAAACTGTTGACTGATCGATCACAGATGCGAGTTATAATGATACTGCGCAGGACATTTTGTGACGACGTTATGGAGTCCTAAATGTTTCGGAACATTAGGTGCCAGGTCGTGGATAGAACATCCATAGTGTTCCTAGAGTCGATTCTTTTGACTATCGACTGTCTCTTGAGATAAAGGCAGTTTTTGGGTGACTTTGGTTTCTTTCTCACGGTCGACCGTAACAGGAGGCCAAGTAGATTTTCACTGGGTCATTGTCCATACTGGCGCTTGTATCTGCAAGATTCGCTTGAAGAAATATCCCACCGTTTATAGGATATGCTATTTCTCAGGGCCACTCGAGGAGCTGTAACTGAAATGCATGGCCCTGCTCGAATATAGATTCGTTTATCAGTTAAGTTACTCTCTAGTCGGGGAAACCACTCTTGATACTGATCACTTGTAAACTACGACCTTTGTGAATACGGACTTTGCAAATTGGTTTACATTGAGTGGGAGAAATTTATTATGGATATGAGAATCGGTTATCGCACATACCCTTGTACGGACAAGTGGGAGATTGTTGGAGCCAGTGTCCTCCACAGTTAGTGCAATAACATAAATAAATCTCTGTAGGTTCACAGGGTATACTTTGTATAATAATCATTTGATTAACGTTTATCAATAACGGTTGGCTTGCTAGATAAGTTTGACGTTATTGTCATACAGATGGCGGTGATCAACTGGTCCCTAAAAGTCACACCTATAGGATGTGTTTGAGAGAGGTGATTATTTGAGAAAATAATCATATTGATACCCTATTATATGACTAAAAGGTTAGTCAGTGTAATTGACTAAAAGGTTAGTCAATGTGATGATGAGACGAAAGTTAGCTGCGACGAATTAACTGTAATTCGTAAAATTGAATATAAAAAGTTATATTTAATTATAGTATATAATGTAAGCTAATTAAACATAAACCGTTATAATTAATTGGCAAATTATAAATATACGGATATTTATGATTAATGACGGATTATAATGTCGGTCCATGTAAAACGACGATTATAAAATATTACATTATATTGGAAGCTAAAATGACCGAAACACGGTATCCAGATACACTCGGGTTTTCGGGTCAATGGGTTGTTATTTGAGGAGACCAAATCTCCTCATATAAAAGAAACCCAAAAAGGTGCCGTGAGGAGAGATGAGAGAATAACAGTAAAAATTCCAAAACCTAGTTTTCTATTCTCTCAGGCAGCCTCCATCTACACATCACACAAACTGACAAAAGTTAACAGTAACTTTTGACATAAACACAAATCAAAAGTTAACAGTAATTTTTGATAACTTCTAGCAACACAAGGGTATTTCTCGGAGCATCTTGGGTGCAACGATTAGGAGGATATCTGCCCTGATATCTCTGTTCTTTACGCCGATTGCTAGGACCGAAGGTTGATTTCTAAACCTTTTCTTTGTTTTCGTTTATGACTAGTATAATCAAGTTATTACTATTTCGTTATAATCCTATAATAATTGTATTGTGGTAATACCGATTTCCCACAACTAGCTCCATAGGACGGTTAGGTATCATATTCAAAACTTCCTCAAAATACACCTAGTAACCCTTACGTTAGCTAATAAGAAAAACTACTTCTCAAGAGAGTAGGGATAAAAGAACATGATACAAGGAACATTAGGAAGCATTATTAAAGATTAAGATAAGATGAAAGAGGCGAAGGCGAAAAAGGAAACGAGGCTGAGGAAGAGACAAAGAAGCTCCCGTATCTAATAAAATTAAACACGGATCTCATAAATTGAAACGTACCAGTCACCAGGTCTGGTTGAGCATCGGCCTCTGCGCGGCTCATAACGAAAACCCGACCCTTAGGTCTCCCAGAAACAACCGGTGTAAAAGTTGTCTTCTTCTTATCAGGACATTCATTATACCTGTGTCCCGGTTTCTGACAATTAAAGCACACCCGTGGCTTGTTGAAACAGCTAAACCCGGATGCATAGGCATCTTGCACCGAAAGCAGATACGACCCTTAGGTTCGTTGTTGTTGCTCGGGACAAATGGACGGTTTGTCGGATTTGCCTGTCCACTCTGAAAGTTCCTCCTCTTGTTTGGAAAAGAAGGAGAAAAGGAAGGTCGGGAAGTAGTATATAGAGGTCTCTTGCCAAAGGCATTAGGAGCTACAAACGAAGTACGGGCCTCCTCGGCAATCTCCCGAATAGAACTCTCCGCCCATAAAGCATCATTGTAAATTGAGACAAAAGAAGTAGAACCCCTACTTATCTTCCCCTTCACCTGAGGAGATAGCTTTCCTAAGTAAAAGAAAGCTTTGTCTTCCTCCCTCGAAATAAGTCGAGTGGCATAATGAGCCAACTCGTTGAACTGTGTAGTGAACTCCTGAACAGAAAGAACTCCTTGCTTAAAGTCCATAAACTCCTTCAGCTTTTGCTGTTTCAACTCATCCGGATAGAACCTCGTCTCCAATAGTTCGCGGAAACGAGTCCACCCAAAATTAGGCTCCAACTTAGCAGTAGGACCTGAAAGAGTCCACCACTGATCGGCTTCTCTCACTAAGAAGTGAGAAGCCAGACGGACCTTATCCTCTTCAAGGACATCATACAGAGCAAAGCTCTTCTCCATTTCACGTAACCACTCAGAAAGTTTGACGGGGTCTACTTCCCCATCGTAGGTTTTGGCTTGGCTCCTCGATAGCTGTGAAGCAACCCACGTACAACTCCCGTGTCTCTCACGGTCAGGAATAGGAGTAGGAATCGGATTTGCTTGCTGGTTTTGCTGATTTTGCTGGTTTTGGATAATAACGGTAAGAGCTGCTAAGATCGTGTTGTCAATCCTCGGAGGCATCTTGCAAAATAAAACACAGATTAGTACTTATCATTTAGCAAGAACAAAGAGACTACAACATAAATCCTAATCTACCCATCTTACCCTTATATCTCACGGTTTATTATTTTATTAAGGTCAAGTTATTTATACAAGGGTACACAAACGTGCGTCGGGAGCAAAATAGCTCTGATACCAACTGTGACACCCTCAAATGTGCGGAAAGAAAAAAAATTATTTAAATACATAAAAGAAATAAGATAGTACAAAACGAAGGTGTCATAAAATAAAAAGGTCATTACAAAACGTAAATAATATTCTACAAAAGAAATATACCAGACGGGAGACATATCTCCCGTATAAATACGGAAATAAAAGTGTGTACAATAATATACAAACTATGAACCGAATATAGGTCCAAGGTAAATACTTCGCTCGCTAGCTCGTCCATTTACCCCAAATATGCAACACCACCTGTTCGACCGCATTAAATATAAACACGGAAGCCACAGTCAGTGGGGAGTAACTCCGAGTTCTCCCAGCCACGAAATGTCGAGTTTAATTAAACATGAATAACATAAAAGCAATGTATATGGGAAATACAAAACTTAAACATATAGGATATGCTTTTCATGTTATGAAACAAATAACTAACATATAACCTAGCCTATGAAAGCTATCATGTGAATCCGATAATAAAATATAACCCGAGGTAGGGAAGCTGGTATGCTGGCTCAGCGGTTACCATGTAACATGGCCCTGATACACTCAAACCCTAATCAACACGTAATCATGTGAATCAGTTAACAATCGGGAAGCCAAACTCTATCAATCTTAGCCGGCTTGCATCTCACCTTCTAAAACTCATAGAATCATACAAACATGAAAGACTAATACTTCTACAAACAGGCATAAGTTCTTAGCCCAGTCAATAGTCGACTTCTGTAACTCGAGGCTATACCACAAGGTAGGAAAACATCCTAGTCCTAGACTGATCAGACCTAGCGACAACAGCTATTCCATTCCCCGTCTCATGACATAACCGTACACGAGAAACTCTACTAGGCGACCCCCTAAGCAGAGATGGCTAGTACTTAAGCTGGCTTCCTTCCCAAAGCGGAACTCTTAGGATGCCATGCCCCGACTTGGAGATAAGCCCCCCAGGCCGTGACACAAAAGCTATTAACCATGAACTATCTACTCGTTAAAGATAGTACGGCCTATCAATGTCATGGTCCAAGCTACTCATTTAGAATTAGAATGGTCAAGACGCCATATACTCATAATTCTCTATGGGTACTTAGTCAACACGACACCAACCATATAATCAAACAGTCACGGGAAACATCCTATCATGTGACTAATTGCAGATAAATAATAATCAAGTATCATATCGCCTCATATCTACTAAGGCTAATTCAATAATTAAATAAAACCTTACTTGAAGACAAATCCCCTACCCGAGTCCCGCGACGGGTCATCAGTCAAATCGGGGCTGACTAGATCTTAGTTTGACCAAACCCGTTGGATCAAACCGGCTAGAAACAGAGTCTTTATCACATAGACTTAAACATAAAATCAACATATTCCATACATGTTATTTTATTAAAACTTCTAACATGTGAAATATTAAACATTACAAAAACCCGTTTGACTACAAGGATAGCAAATTAAACTATAAACTCGTATTATAATTTCTAACATGTGAGAAATATTAATTTTATGAAAAACCTTTTTAATTAAATATTTTACTTATTAACATTTCCCGCTTGCTAAAAATTACAAAACACGATAAATTAACATTAAACTCAAAAACCGTCACAAGTCCCAAAGTGGGACCCACGGGCTGAGTTGGGCCGGACCCCACATGGGCCTGGACTGGGCCACGGCTGATTTGGGCTAAAATGGGCTGTTTTGATTTAATTTTTCTAAAACCGATTTCTAATATTTTCCCGCCTGCTTAACATAATTAAAACCCGTCAAAACAACCACATAACAATCAAATATCGACACAACCCAAAGACCAAAACCCGGACCCACCATGAACCAGCCCAGACCGGGTCTGAACCGGCCTGGACCGGCTGGGTTGGTCCGGTTCACCACCACCACCAATTCCGGCCACCACCACAACAACAACCCCAAATTCCAAATTAATTCTAACATGTTTTTAATTAACAACATCCATTTTTAAACAATCAAAACAACCATCCATCATACAAAAATCATGATTAAAAATAATTCATCCAAATTCCTCAAGAACACTAAACATATTAAAAATTTCCTACACAACATAAAAATCATAACTTATGAAAAATCATCAAAATTTCTAAAGAACACTAAACATATTATAAATTTCCTACACAACATAAAAATCATAACTTATGAAAAATCATCAAAATTCATAAAGAACACTAAACATCATGAAAACTCCATACAACATAAAAATCATCCTACTTATCATATTACTACTAAAATTCCATAAATCATAAAAACATGAACTAAAACAAAGATGGACCAAAAACTAAAGAAAACAAAAGCTATGTAACATATATCCGTCGAGTAACTCGGAATCGTTACCTTAGCTAGTAAAACCAATTAGCATCAAAATAAGAAGTATAAACCAAGAAACCCTCCTACTAATCTTCCCCCAAAATATACGAGTCTCCAAACTCGTCTTCAAAATCTTCCCCTATAAGAAATGACAAGAAAACATTATTAGAGGAAATAGAGAACCGTTCAAAACTTAATTCTCATATGACAGTGTTGGAAAACGATCTTGACGTGAATTGAAATAAAACCGTACGTGAAGATGAGAGCGAAGACAGTAGATCCTAGAATTAATATTTATGAGGGATTTTAATGAAGAAAATGAAGATTTTTTATGAAGGTTTTGGCTCAAGAACCGATAGAACAAATGATGACACGACGAAGAACACGAGAACGCTTAAAGAAAGTGATGATTTGATCTTAATTTGATTTATTGTAAAATGAAAAGTTGTTAGTGAGTAATGATGGTTGGATGAGCCGTGTACATATAGAAGGATTAGGGAGTCGGGTTTTTAAATTGTTGTTACGGAATTGACTCGCGTTTAATAATTATATTACGGTAATCGATTAAATATAATTCGATATTAAGTTAATTAAACTAAATATCTAGATATTATGATATTGTAATGAAAAATAATGAAAATATCAAGCCCTATTAGAGGGTGAGGATGAGCCGTGTGGTCTTGTGCTAGACGGGTCAGTTTTGTAAACGATTTGCGTAATTTCCGTTAACTGATCGATAAAGTTAATAAATATCTAGATATTATTATTAGTTTATTCAAAGCAATTAAAATATCTTATGGTGAGTGGAAAAAGATGACACGCGCGTGTGACTCATGCCAAAGTCGAGTTTCGATTTTGTTTCACGCTTTACGATGACTCGGGAATAGTTAAATGATGTTCGGTTAAAACCGTAAAAGTCATTCTTTAAATTCCGAATAAATTCAAAATAATTATATTAAATTATGATAAATCTTAATAAATCTAAATAAAAATAAATCAAAAATATTATTTTTTTAAATAAAATTTCGGTCTTCATACTTATGAGACGAGTCGGGAAAAGTCAACGGAAGTCAAAGTTGACTGAAAAGTCGAGAAAAGTCGAAGATGACTTAAAAGTCAAGAAAAGTTTCGGACGACTTAAAAGTCAAGAAAAAGTCAATGACGACTTTAAAAAGTCAAGGAAAAGTCAAAGACGACTTAAAAGTCAAGAAAAGTCAAAGATGACTAAAAACGGTCTTTTCATGAAATCTCTCAGAAATTCCAAATACGAACGCGGAATTTCAAAATAAGACTCGGAACAAAAATTCCTATTTTAAAAACTTAAGTTCTACTAAAAAGTGTTAGTAAATATTTTTACTAGAAAAATTGGTATTTTTCGGGTTGTTACAGACTTAGTTTCTCAATTAGAACACAAGCCCAAGTCAACCAAAGCCTGGCTCAAGACCATTTCCGAGCTGCAAACTACCAAAACAAGGCATAGGATTCCGCGCCCAAAGAAGAAATTCGAAGAGACGAAAGAAGATCCATCAGGGTTACATACCCGATCGGATTTACCATATACCCGATCGGGTATGTATGCTGCTGAACGCCTCTTACCTCTTCTTCTCCCAAGCTTTAATGGGGATGTTTATTCCCTTGTCTAGGGTATGAATCCGGATGGAAAAGCTCAACCTTGCAGCCCTATAAAAGCCTAAGATCATCATCATCATCAACAACACATTACATTAGATTACATTACATTACATTACATACCAATCATATTATCATCTCTTACATTTAGCAATTTACATACAAGTTAGATTATAGTTTATGGTTTTGTATCCAAGTTTAGACATCTTACTTCAAGCATTTTCTCTAGCACTCTCTACTGTTTTATCATTACATTTTGGTTGAAATTCGTTCTTATTATTTTCTCTTACATCGTTGTACTTCCATTCCCGGTAATTCTCTATCTTTTGCTTTCATTATTTTCAATACCGTTATGTTTATTTTATAATAGATTCTATCACTTTCATAAAGCATGAATTATAATCTACTTAACCTTCTTTTTGTATTATCATTGTTGTTAGTAATCCCGCATAAAAGTAATTTAGTCAAAATTAAATCATCGTTTAATATGTCTCATTTTACTTCACCTAGTCATATCATAATTGTAAATTTCATCATTAGAATAATAGCCAATTTAATATTGATTATGTCAATCATTTTAATATCCCTAATTCATAGTTTAATTTCCTATATCTTTTTCCTCTTAATTTATTTAATCACATAAATTAAATCTAGTAGTGTAGGATTATCCTTATGTAAATGTAATAAATAAAATTGAAATATTGAAATGATTTGCTAGTTAAAATGAATTAAAAGAAGAATCGATACCAATAGAACCATCTAGTTTGTTTCTTCCTTTGGTTGTGTCAAATTCTATATCTTTGTTTAGCGGCCATAAACAATTGTTTGTATTAGTCAATTTCCGTCTTAGAAATGAGAGTTGGGATGGGAATTAGGACTACCAATAGGGGTTTAGTGACCTAACCAGGCTGAAAGGACGTTAGGACCCATTAAAAAGTCGGTACGAATCCGAGAGGAATATACCGCTACAAGGCTTAGACAATCGTAATAATTCTAATATTGGTATCAATAAAGCTTTTAAATCATTTGACATGAATTTCTAATTCTCTATATCAATTTGATTAGATAGTTTATTTTATCGTTTTAGTTAGTTTATTATATCGTTTTATTTTATTGCCATTAGATAGTTTTTATTGTTGTTTTTATTTTGCTGTTGTTAGATAGTTTTTATTGTTTTTATTAGATCATCGTAATTTTTATTGTTGTTTAGATAGTTTATTTTACCGTCATTTTATTACCGTTCTTAGATAGTTTATTTTATTGTCATTTGTTAGTTTATTAGTTTTCTATTATTTTAGTTAGGTAGCTTTTCAATATTGTTATTTTAATTATCGTTCTTAGTTAGATTTAATTATTGTCACTTTCCTTTCCGTCAAGTAAACTAGTTCATTTTATCTTGCAATTTTATTATCGTCATCAATTAGATTAGATTTATTTTTATCGCAATTTCCATACTTGTCATTTAAATATCGTCATTGTATACTAATCATTTTATTTCATGTTAGTAGTTTAGATAATCACCTCAAATAAATCGAACTTAAATAAAAATCACCCCATAGCAATTCATAGTTAACACGTACTCCCTGAGGATCGATCCCTACTTCCCTAGTTACATTCTTTATGTTGTTAGCCTAAGTGTGGGTAATTATTTTTGCATCGGGACTGCGACACAACCGGTCAACTCTACACCTGACAACATACTCAACTTGGTCCTCCAATACTCAAATAAGTTAAGTACCCCAGTTACTTTTTCAGATGAGGATTTGCCTCCTTTCAGCGCCAGTCACAATCTCGCTTTATATATCACAATCACATGCCTAAAGAAGAACGTACCAATGACTTTGGTAGATGATGGCTCTGCAGTCAACGTCATACCACTAAAAACAACATGTAAGTTGGGCATGAAAGAATCACATTGAGCTCCTACCAACCAAGGTGTTCGAGCATATGATGAAGCACGATGTAAGGTGTAATAGGGCTAGTCAACCTCACTATAGCCACTAGGCCAATTGAGCGAAAGGTTAACTTCCATATTGTGGACATCAAAGCATCTTTTAATATACTTCTAGGAAGGCCTTAGATTCACGCTTCTAAATCGGTAACATCTGTAACAACCCGAAAAGTACCCTATTTTTCTAGTAAAAATATTTACTAACACTTTTCAGTAGAACTTAAGTTTTTAATATAGGAATTTTTGTTCCGAGTCGTATTTTGAAGTTCCGCGTTCGTATTTGGAATTTTTGAGAGATTTCATGAAAAGACCGTTTTTGGTCATCTTTGACTTTTCTTGACTTTTAAACCGTCTTTGACTTTTTCTTGACTTTTTAAAGTCGTCATTGACTTTTTATTGATTTTTAAGTCGTCAGAAACTTTTCTTGACTTTTAAGTCATTTTTTGACTTTTCTCGACTTTTAAGTCGACTTTGACTTTCGTTGACTTTTCCCGACTCGTCTTGCGATTTTGAAGACCGAAATTTTATTTAAAAAAAATTATATTTTTGATTTATTTTTATTAAGATTTATTAGGATTTATCATGATTTAATATAATTATTTTGAATTTATTCGGAATTTAAAGAATAACTTTTACGGTTTTTAATCGAACGTCATTTAACTATTTCCCGACGCATCGTAATGCGCGCAACAAAATCGAAACTCGACTTTGGCATGAGTCACACGTTTATGTCATCGTTTTCCACTCACAACTAGATATTTTATTTGTTTTGAATACACTAATAATAATATCTAGATATTTTTCTACTTTATCGATCAGTTAACGAAAATTACGCAAATCGCTCCAAATCAGACCCGCTTTCTCTCCTATCCTCACGGTTTTTCTTCTCTCTTTGACCTTGATATTTTCTTTCTTTTCATTACAATAACATAATATCTTGATATTTAATTCAATTAACTTAATATCTAATTAGTTACGGTAATATAATTATTATACCGGGTCAATTCCATAACAACAATTTCAAAACCAAACTCACTATTTTGGCCTATATTTACACGGCACTCATCCACTCATTCCTACTCACAAACAACTTTTCATTTTTCAACAAATCAAATTAAGATCAAAATATCACTTTCTTTAATCGTTCTTGAGCGTTCTTCGCGTTCTTCATCCGTTCTTCATCGGTCTTGAGCAAAACCTTCATAAAACCTTCATTTCTTAATTAAATCCGTCCTAACTTATATTTCTAGACTCTCCTCTTCGCTCCCCATCTTCACGTACGTTTTTATTTCAATTCCGACAAAATCGTTTTCAACACTTTAATTATGGAAAATCATATTTTAAGTTCTAATAATGTTTTTCTTGTCATTTCTTATAGGGGAAGATTTTGAAGACGAGTTTGGTGACTCGTATATTTTAGGAGAAGATTAGAAGACGTGTTTCTTATTTTTCTTTACTTCTTATTTTGGTGCTAATTGATTTTACTAGCTAAGGTAACGATTCCGAGTTACTCGACGAATATATGTTACATAGCTTTTGTTTTCTTTAGTTTTTGGTTCATCTTTAGTTTGTGTTCATATTATTATGATTTTATGATTTTTAGTTAGTAACATGATAAGTGGTTGATTTTATTATGTTGTAGGAATTTATGAATATGTTGGTGTCCTTGTTATATTTTTATGATTTCTTCATGATGATGATTGTTGCATGTTGGATGGTTAAATTGGATGTTTAAAAATGGATGTTAGTAATTAAAAACATGTTAGAATTAATTTGGAAATTTGGGGTTGTTGTTTGGTGGTGGCCGAATTGGTGGCTGGAAAACCGGTCCAAACCAGGCCGGTCCAGGCCGGTTCAGACCGGTCTGGGTTGGTCCATGGTGGGTCCGGGTTTTGGTCTTTGGGGGGTGTCGATGTTTGATTGTTTAATTGTTGTTTTGACGGGTTTTAATTATGTTAAAGCATGCGTGAAATAATTAGAAACGGTTTTTAGTAAAACCGTTAAAAAGGCCAAAACAGCCCATTTTGCCCAAAACAGGCCGTGTGGCCCATCCAGGCCCATGTGGGGTCCGGCCCAACTCAGCCCGTGGGTCCCACTTTGGGACTTGTGACGGTTTTTGAGTTATCGTCATTTTTATCGCGGTTTGTAATAATTAGCAAGCGAGAAATATTAATAAGTAAAATATTTAATTAAAAAGGTTTTTCATTAAATTATTATTTCTCACATGTTAGAAATTATAAGACGAGACCGTAGTTTAATTTAATATCCTTTTAGTCAAACGGGTTTTGGTATGATAGAATAATTCACATGTTAGAAGTCCTAATAAAATAACATGAAATGAATATGTTGATTTTATGTCTATGTGGAAAAGACTCTGTTTCTAGCCGGTTTGATCCAACGGGTTTTGGTCAAACTAAGATCTAGTCAGCCCCGATTTGACTGATGACCCGTCGCGGGACTCGGGTCGGGGATTTGTCTTCAAGTATGGTTGTATTTAATTATTGAATTAGCCTTAGTAGATATGAGGCGATATGATAGGTTGAATATGATTTATATGTAATTAGTCACATGATAGGATGTTTTTCCCGTGACTGTTTTATTATATGGTTGGTGTCGTGTTGACTAAGTACCCATAGAGAAATATGAGTATATGGCGTCTTGACCATTCTAATTCTAAATGAGTATCTTGGACCATGACATTGCTAGGCCTTACCAACTTTAACGAGTATATGTTCACTGCTTGATAGCTTTTGTGTCACTGGCTTGGGCCTTTTGATACCAAGCCGGGGGCATGGCATCCTAAGAGTTTCCGCTTTGGGAAGGGAGCCAGCTTAAGTACTAGCCATCTCTGCTTAGGGGGTCGCCTATCAGAGTTTCTCATGTACGGTTATGTAATGAGACAGGGAATGGGTTAGCTGTTGTCGCTAGGTCTGATCAGTCTAGGGCTAGGATGTTTTCCTACCTTGTGGTATAGACTCGAGGTACAGATGACTATTGGCCGTCCTAGGAACTTATGCCTGTTTGTAGAAGGATTGGTCTTTCATGTTTGTATGATTCTATGAGTTCTAGAAGGTGAGATGCAAGACGGCTAGGATTGATAGAGTTTGGATTACCGGTTGTTAACTGATTCACATGATTACGTGTTGATTAGGGTTTGAGTGTATCACGGCCATGTTTCTGAGAGGAACCTCTGAGCTAGAATACCAGCTTCCCTACCTCGAGTTATAGTTTATTATCGGTTTCACATGATAGCTTTCACATGCTAGGTTATTTGTTAGTTATCTGTTTCATAACATGAAAAGCATATCATATATGTTAAAGTTTTTGTATTGTCCATATACATTGCTTTTATGTTATTCATGTTTTATTAAACTGGACATTTCGTGGCTGGGAGAACTCGGAGTTACTCCCCACTGACTGTGGCTTCCGTGTTTATATTTAATGCGGTCGAACAGGTGATGAATGCATATTTGGGGTACATTGACGAGCTAGCGAGCGAAGTATTTACCTTGGACCTATATTCGGTTCATAGTTTGTATATTATTATACACTCTTTTATTCCGTATTTATACGGGAGATATGTCTCCCGTCTTGTATATTTCTTTTGTAGAATATTATTTCCGTATTGTAATGACCCTTTTATTTTATGACACCTTCGTATATGTTTTATTATCTTTTATGTATTTAAATAATTTTTTTCTTTCCGCAAATTTGAGGGTGTCACAGCTTTGTCACCAAATAGTTGACCATGGTAGCATACCATGGCTCCTCCACTTGTATAGCATAAAGTGACTCGTGAGGGAGACCTCCTTCAACCTCCTCAAGAGGGCATGATGGTCTTCCTTCATGGTTTAGCCGGCTCAAATGATCCGCCACCACATTCTTCACTCCTTTCTTGTCTTTTATTTCCACATCAAATTCACTTAGGAGAAGGATCCACCTCAACAACCTTGGCTTTGCATCCTTCTTTGCCACAAGGTATCTAATGGCGGCATGATCGGTGTAGATGATCACCTTTGTGCCCAAGAGATAAGATCGGAATTTTTCTAGAGCATAAATCACACCAAGGAATTCCTTCTCCGTCGTGGAATAGTTCTTTTGAGCATCATTCAAGAGGGTAGAAGCATATTGGATCACATGGGGTCCCTTGTCACTCTTTTGACCCAAAACCACTCCCAATGCATAGTCACTTGCATCGGTCATGATTTCAAATGGAAGATCCCATCGTGGTGCTTGAATAATTGGTGCGGTGACCAATCTCTCCTTCAAGTCATTGAATGCTTTCCTACATTTGTCATCAAAAACAAATTCCGCTTCTTTGTGCAAAAGCTTGCATAAAGGGTTAGCAATCTTGGAAAAATCCTTAATAAATCTCCGGTATAAACCGGCATGTCCGAGAAAAGACCTAATGTCTCGGGTGTTAGAGGGATAAGGTAAAATTTTTATGATGTCAACCTTAGCCTTATCCACTTCAACCCCCCTTTCCGACACTACATGTCCTAAAACGATGCCACTAGTCACCATGAAATGACATTTTTCGGAGTTTAAAATGAGATGAGACTCTTGCCATCGCTCTAAGACAAGAGCAAGGTGTTTTAGACATGCATCATAGGACTCCCCATGGACGGTGAAATCATCCATGAATACTTCTATGATCTTTTCTACATAGTCGGAGAAAATACTCAACATGCACCGTTGAAAAGTTCCCGGTGCATTACACAAACCAAAGGGCATACGACGATAAGCAAATGTACCAAATGGGCATGTGAATGTGGTCTTGACTTGGTCCTCGGGTGCGATTGGGATTTGAAAATACCCCGAGTACCCGTCAAGGAAACAATAGAAAGCTTTTCCCGCTAGTCTTTCTAACATTTGATCAATAAATGGTAGCGGGAAATGGTCTTTCAATGTAACCGCATTCAAGCGGCGGTAGTCAATACACACTCTCCAACCGGTTTGTGGTCGGGTGGAGACCAAGTCTCCTTGTGCATTCTTGACTACCGTCACTCCTCCCTTTTTGGGTACGACTTGAGTTGGGCTAACCCAACGAGAGTCGGAAATAGGGAAAATGATACCCATTTGCAATAGCTTAATTACCTCTTCTTGCACTACCTCCGCCATGGGTGGATTGAGCCTCCTTTGGGGTTGTCGGACCGGTTTGGCATCCACTTCAAGCCGTATCTTGTGCATGCAAGTCACCGGGCTTATCCTTTTTAGGTCCGCTATGCTCCACCCAAATGTTTCCTTATGCTTTTCAAGTAGTGATACCAATTTGTCTTCTTGGTCCTCGGTGAGTGTGCTTGAAATGATAAGTGGTAGGGCGTTCTTGTCCCCTAGAAACATGTACTTCAAATGGCTTGGGAGGGTCTTCAACTCGACCTTAGGAGGTTGGATAATGGAAGGGAGGGGCTTGTGGAGTGGAATACTCAAGGCAAACAACTCGGACAATCTTGCCAGTGCAGGACGCAGGCTGCGTCCAGTGACGCAGGCTGCGTGGTACGACGCAGGCTGCGTCCTGTGACGCAGGCTGCGTTGTGCACGGGTTTGCCCAGTTTTCAGCATCTCTATGACGTTGAGCTCCTCATATGTTTCTATTGGCTCTTCCCTTTCCAAGTCTCCAAGACATTCCTGCACATCAACGGCCAACAACAAACGCAAACCTTCCTCTTCCACGTGGTTAGTTAAAGCTACCTTGAGTGGGTCTCTATCACAAAGTTTATACATTTGATTCACTAATGGCTCAAAGATATCCAAGAAGAAACAAGATTGATGGTCACTCGGGTGCCTCATGGAGTCATATATATTATAAGTTAATCTTTTCCCTTCAAACTCCATAGTCAAGCACCCGTTTGAAACATCGATCTTGGTATTTGAAGTTTTCATAAACGGCCTACCAAGAAGGAGAGGGGTGGCACTAGAGCTAGATTCCATATCTAAGACGTAAAAATCCGTCGGGAAGACAAGATTATCGACTTCCACTAGCACATCCTTTACCATGCCCTTGGGGTAAACACTAGACCTATCGGCAAGGTGAATGACTACCCCGGTTTTAGACAACGGGCCTAAACCTAGGGTCTCATAAATAGATAAAGGCATGACGTTTATAGAAGCCCCAAGGTCTAGCATGGCACGTTTAAAACTTTTCCCCCAATAGTGCATCAAGGGATGGTGAACATGCCCGGGTCTCCACATTTCTTGGGTAAATTTTGTTTGAAAATGGCCGACACATGTTCACTCACCCTAACCTTATGGGTTCCCTTCTTAGGATTTCTCCTAGGTGTACAAAGTTCTTTCAAGAACTTTGCATACCTAGGAACACTATTCAACAAGTTAAGAAGCGGGATGTTTACCTCACATTTTCGGAAGGTCTCATATAAGTCATTCTCCTTGGCATATTTCCTTGTGCTTATCAAAGCACTAGGAAATGGGGCTTCCGGTATATACTCCTCTACTTCATCATCTTCAATAGTGTCTTTGCCCTTCATTGAAGTGTCTCCCTTGGGGTCCTTGCTTATGGATGCCCCTTTTTCATTCTTCGATATCTCTTCTTGACCAACCACCAATTCTCCTTGGTCTTCAATCTCCAAGGTTTCCATCTCAATATTCTTCATCTTTTCCTTTCCTTTGCCAAGGGGGTTTACTTCCAACTCTTTGCCTCCCCTCAATGTCATGGCACTAGCATTTTCCCTTGGTGGGGGAATGGTTTGAGATGGGAATCTTGTGGAGCTTGAGGCTTGGGATTTTGACAAATTTGAGGCCATTTGGGATAGTTGGGTTTCCAAGTTGTTCACCCTAAGGTTGTTAGCCTCCCTATCCTTCCTTGCTTCCTCTCTATCCCTCCTTGCCTCCTCCCTATCTTTCTCTTGATTGGCAAGGAGTGTTTGCAAGATGTCACTCAAGTTCCCTTGAGAAGAAGAATTCCCTTGATTTGGACCTTGGTTTGGTTGTCTTTGGGATTGAGAATTACTTGGAAAATTTGAGTTGTTGGGTCTTGGGTTGTTGAAATTTCTTTGGGGATTTTGGTTGAAATTTGTGTTTCGGTTTTGGGTTGGATTTTGGGCTCTCAAGTGATTGAATTGGCCATTTTCAAAACTCTTTGATTTGTCTCCTCCCCACCCCAAAAGATCACGATTTCCCACTTGGTTATACATTCCTCCACCACTTGGGTTTCTAGCATTGTAGTTCCCATACCCCATGGCATTGACACTCTCCATGGTGGCTCCTTGCTCAATCATGATGTAACATGTATTGGTAGCATGGTCACCTCCACAATATGAACATTCAAGTGGTTCGGGGTGTTGAGAAAATGAATTACCTTTGTTAACCACCAAGTTGGATACCAAGCTTTTAAGTTCACCCATCTCTTGCATGATTTTGTGATTTTGAGACGCATAAGAATCTTCCATGGAAGATACATTTGTAGAGCTTCCTCCCCTTTTATTCTTCCTCCCGTAGCTTCTTGTGTTCATAGTCAATTTCTCAATAATGTTGTTGGCCTCGGCCACATTAAGTGTATCAATGCCACCTCCGGTGGCGGCTATAATCATCCGTTGGTCGTTTTGGCATAATCCTTCATTGAAGGCCGTCAATAAATCGTCACCCGACATCCCATGATACGGGCACCTTGCCACGAGGCTTTTGAAGCGCTCCCAATAGTGATAGAGAGTTTCCCCCATGTCTTGCTCAATGGTAGTGATGAGCTTCTTTGCATGGTTATGCCTTGAATCCGGGTAATATTTCTCAAGAAATTTCTTCTTCAAACCCACCCAAGTAGTGACGGAATGGGCCGGAAGACAAAATAACCATTCCTTAGCGGCATCTTGTAGAGAGAATGGAAATGCCCTAAGCTTAAATTGGTCTTCGGTCACTCCTTGAGGGATGGCCCCTTGGCATATCATGTGGAATTCGGCCAAGTGCCTATTGGGATCATTCCCCACCATTCCATGAAATCTAGGCAAATTATGGACAAAGAACCCCTTGAGCTCGAAATTTACATCCCCCATGGGAGTGTATGCGATACACAACGGTTGCTCTTCATAGTTTCTTGCCCGGATTTCACCAATAGTTCTATTATCTTCCACTTCGGGTGGGTAGATGATGTTCAAGGGTGGTGGTCTCCTAGGAGGTGACTCAAACACTTGCTCTTGTGGTTCTTGAAAAATATTGTTCCCAAACTCCTCTTCACTAGGCTCCCTCCCAAATGGTTTCCTATAGAAGAGATTTGAAAACAACCAATTGGAAATGCTACTTGAGGACGGGTCAATGTCTTGGTCACCAAGTCCTTCTTGTGACCTAGGCATAAACTTTTAAAAATAACTCCACAACACAATTAGTAACTTCAAACCCAAGTAACCTACAAACAATACAATAAGAAATATTTGAAAAACAATCTAAACAAAATATGACACTTAACAAGAGTTCAATTTGATACTTAGCTATATTACCTTCCCCGGCAACGGCGCCAAATTTGATAAGCTAAAATACGGTGTCGTTAATTCCGCAAATTAGCTAAGTCAAATAACAATTTATAAAACCAAATCTAGACTCAAACCAACCTAATAAAAAAAGGGTAGTAAGGGTAAGAAAAGGATCGAACCCAAGGGAAAGCGGTATTAGCTAAAAATAATCTAATCTAGACTCTTGCAAAGTATCAATTAACACAACTAACGAATCTAGTCACGAATTAAAGTACTAATTACTAATTAAGATACTAATCTAAAATAAAGACTTAAATTAATTACAAACTATGATATTCACAATGGTAAACATGTAGATAACAAATAGGGAGAGAGTTTTTCATGAGAAAATGATTATCAAGTCTAAAATTACCAATAACAACTAAATACTCAAAGATTCAAATAAGGAGAAATAACTTAGTGCAATTATCCCAAGTTCCCCCACAATTAACATAGTAAAGACCCTTCTTTCCTTCCTTTCTCTAATTATTTATTACAAACTTCTAAAAATTAGCCACCATGAATTAAACCATCCATAAATGACTCAATACAACTAAACCCATACTTATTAAAACATAAGCATAAATAAAGATGAAAGCTTTAAGCACAAAACCATAGAAACATGCTAGAATCATGTAATAAAACATTAAAGCATGTCCTAAATACACAATAACCCAAATTCCACTCAAAAGATTCCAACTTTTAAACCAAAGTTACAATCTTTCAAAGTTGCTTCAACAAATACCAAGACAAATCAACCAAATTCATCAAGACAAAGCATTTTAATCAAACAAACAATTACTAAGATGGTTAGTCTTAACAACAATTCATTCAACAATGAAATTCAAACATAGGAAAATGGAATTAAATAGAGAAGGAAGGATTAAAAAGGTCTTACAATGCTAAAAGGGAAGAACTTGTTCAAATTACACTAAGCAAAGAAAGATTAGCTACCCATAGTCTTCATATTACAACCAATTTCTAAGTAAAAACCCATTACAAGAGCCAAAGTTGAAGAACAAAAGTAGAGAATTCTAAGGACAATATAATGTTGAATGTTGAATGCTTCATCCCCTTCTCTCTCTTCAGATTTCTTCTTATATACCCTTGGTCCGCAAACCTAGGGGCCTTGAAAGGTGGGCTTCCAAAACACAAGACGAGAAAATGAAGAAATCCCGTGCTGAGAAATGACGCAGGCTGCGTCCTACGACGCAGGCTGCGTCGTGATGACGCAGGCTGCGTCGCGATAACGCAGGCTGCGTCCTACGACGCAGGCTGCATCGAGCACTGCCAAATTTTTCCCTTACTTTCCTTCTTGACTTTCGTTGACCCATGGACTTTTGGCCCCCGCCTTGACTTCCATTGACCCATTGGGCTTGGTCTTCATACCTTGGTGATTCTTTGCTAGCCCACTCCAATTTCTGGGTTTTTGGGTCTCGGGTTTTTGGGTTTGACTTTCATTGACTTTCGGGATTTTGACTCTCAAAATTGACTTAAAATACTAAATATTAACATTATTACAAAAACTAAAATTAACATAAAACAAAGCTAATGACCCGTAAAAAGTAAAACGAAAAACTCTAAAAATCACTACTAGACACGACAATATTTGACGTTGTCAACGTCTTTGACTTTTCTTGACTTTTTCCACTTACTCCCCTCATACTCCCTCATAACCTAATGCTTCCTCACAACTCAACTCTTTCCTCCTCACTAAGAAAACCCCAAAGACACCTAGCTTCCATTTTTGATCCGTCTTAGAATCGTCATAACTCTCTCATTTCTCGCTCAAATTCACGTAAGTTCGTCTTATTCTTCCCCTCTTATCTTCCTCTATCCGTATTGATAATAAAATTATCGTCTTTCTCGCTTTTCAAACTTTCCGTCTTTCTCAAGGTGAATTATAATCATCTTTTATTAACTATTTGTAGGTGGTGACCTCCAAGATCCCAACAAAGTTTACTTCTTGATTGAAGAGGACCTTGACGCGGAGTAAAGACGCAAAAAGGTAACGGTGAAGGGTTAATCGATATCATTGACGTGTTTTACATGTTTTCTATGTTAGTAATTGTAATTAGGATAGAATTAGTAATCATAGGAATCGTATTATTGGTAATGGATGTTGTTAGTTTAGAATTTATATGAGAATTGATGAATTATAATGATAGATGATTGTTGTTAAATGTTGGTCCTTAAGTGAAATGGTGATTTTCGTGTGGTGTTGACCCCAGCCGGTCAGCGGACCGGCATCCGGTCAGCCTACCGGCTGGGGCAGTGGCTGTATAATTTTTGTATGTTACGTAATTTTGATGCATGAAAATGATTTCAGCCGGCCGACCGGCTGAGACACCCCTACTTTTCCTTGGTTTTTCTCATATGCCTTTGGTCCCAGCCGGGTAGCCGGCAGCCGGTCCCCTTGACCGGCTGGGACACACTGTATTTTCATGTTCGTTTTCGTATGATGATTGGTACCAGCCGGGTGGCCGGCAGCCGGTCCACCTGACCGGCTAGCACCTGCTGGAAGGTTCTTGTTATTCTTGTTTACGATTTCATTTATAATATTTCTGATGGTTCATTTATCGTATAAATTTACGTAATGACTTTAAATATAAATGTTTCGAATATATGATATTTCATTCGCTTGGATCGCATGTTTTGTGACGGTTTTTGTTATGTCCCACTTTGAGTCGGTTTTTACAAATGTTACGGTTTGAGCACTATATTGTTATGTGCTTTGTACTCTCATTCCCTTGGCTACCTCCACGTTCGTAAGGCTGGAATGTCGGAACGGAGATGTATCCTACTGCTTAATTGCATGTGTTAGTGGTCATACGACGACGTTGTTGGGAGGCGAACGCTTTGCGTTGATCGACGCGGCCGTCAAATGTTGTGTACTTGGGAGGTGGTGTTATTTGCATGTAGCGTACCGCTTGTTATGAGGCTTGTGCTCTTTTCCGCCACTTTCGTGAATTATCGACCGAATTTGGGGTACTCGGCGTCAATGATTAACCGAGTCTTGGATGCGAAATGTCATCGCACGTCGAACTGGAAAATGTGATTCCGGGATTCTGGCCAGATTTAGACTAGGACCGGGTATTTATATCGTCGTCCTACCGGAGGAAATTAGTCCATATATACGAAATGTGATCGTGTATGCGTTCAGGGAAATGTTTATCTCGTGGATGCATTTTAATCATACTTGCCATGTACACGGTGCTAGTGCGTTTCATTTACCGTGAGAGATGTTGTCAATGTATTGGTATGTTTGGATGAATGATTATATGATTGATCATTGGATGACTTGGCATGGTTTGTTTGTCGAGTCTCAATCTTATCAAACTTATACCGCTAACGGTGAGATGTAAGCCCTAGTGAGCGTATTCGGTTGCATAAGAGTGTCTTCCCCGAGTCTTTGTATAACATGATGGATTCGGACTTGTACTTCATATGCTCTTATCATTATATATTGAATTGCCTATCTATCCTTATCGTATTTTACATGTATATCTATATATGCATGCTTCTACTTTTGTATTTCCTCTTATGTACGTTTAATGTGATATGGCTGGGAGAACCGGAGTTACTCCCCACTGATTGTGGCGTTCATGTTTTTCTTGGGTGAACAGGTTGCTTGCATGGATAGCTTTTTGCTTGATATTTTGGGTTCGTGTGTGAGCTAGCGGGCGTTGTCCCTGGATTGAAACACCTCTAGACGATTTTAGCTAGTTTGCTAAACACTTTGACATTTATAACATTTTGAGAGACTTCGTCTCTTTGTTGTATTTCGTACTTTAGTTTGTAATATTTGACACTCCTCGTATACTTCTTCTTGCATTTATAAAAGTTTTTAAAATACCGTATTTCCGCTAATTAATCAATGGCTTGTATGTTTTTATTTTCCGCATTCCGAGGTTGCCACAGTTGGGATAGAGTTATCGCTCCCGACGCACACACGTGAACCCTAAACTTAAATTACTTGACCTTGAAATAATAAATGAGAGATGGGTAGAAGTTAAGGACTTTACTTGGTAGTCTATTTGTTTATGCTAATTGATAGGAGTAACTTGATTTGTTTTTGTTTCTTATGAAGATGGTTAGACCACGTATGGTGGAGAATGTCGTGTTGGAAGCTCTTACTCAAGTATTGAAAAATCAGCAAGATGCAGCTTTAGCTCATGCCAACCATGTTCCCCCTCGAAGGGAAGATAACCATCAAGGTGGCTACGCTTGGGTAGCTGGACAAATAGCTAGGAGTAAGATTGTACCATATGGTGGAGAACCGGACCCTACGGAGCTATCAGATTGGTTCCGTGAGATGGAGAAGCAGTTTGATCTATACCAAGTCCGCGAAGAGGACAAGGTGAGGATCGCAAAGCACTTCCTTGTAAGGGAAGCTGATAATTGGTGGGCTATCACTAGTGCCACTGCTACTCTCGAAGATGACTTCAACTGGGCTTGTTTCAAAGCTCTAGTGGAAGGTAGATTCTATCCTAAAGAGCTTAAGCAACAAAGGCTCAAGGAGTTCATTGACTTTAAACAAGGCAACTTTTCAGCTCAGAACTTCACTACGGAGTTCAATAAGCTTGCTCATTTTGCTCCAAGGCTTATTCGAGATGACGAGGACCAAGCCTTCTATTACCGTAACAAGCTGAGTGCTGTTCTTCAAAGTAAAGTGAGAAGGAATACTACTTCTTTTGGGGATCTTTATGATGATGCCTTGTGGGCCGAGAATTCTATGAAGGCTATTAGAGATGAAGCTTTGATGAATAATCCCTCTCCTTCTTACGCTCCTAGGTCAAATGTTTATGGGAAGAGATCGTTTATTCCGTCTTCCAATAACTCTTATGCTAACAAGAGGAGATTTAATCCTCCTTCAAATGCAAATGCAAGAGCTCCTGCTCCTTTCATTCCTCGAGCTACTTCAAATGTGGCTCATAGGCCTTATACTCCTCAAGCTCAACCTCAAGGTCGCTTTTGCAACCATTGTAGACTTCCACACCACCCCGGTGTGTCATGTTCCAACCGACCTTACATTTGCTACTTTTGTCAAAAGGGTGGTCACCGTTATGATGATTGCCCCGATCGAAAGTTTCCCTCTCCTCTTGCTAAACCTAAGGGTTCTATCTTTGTCATGAGCCGTGCCGAAGCCGATGCTCATCCAGAGATCATTACGGGTATGTTCTTAATCTTAGAGCAACCGTGTCTTATTCTTTTTTATACCGGTGCTTCAATGTCTTTTGTGTCTTCGACTTATGCTAATAAATTATCTATCGAGCCTACATCTAGTGAGGATACTCCCATATCCGTACCATCCGGAGATATTATCTCTTGTTCTACTCTATATCCTAATGTCCCAATATCTATTGCGAGTTCTATCTTTCCCGCAAATCTCCTTAAGCTCCCTCTAGGAGAGTTCGATATAATCCTAGGTATTGATTGGTTAGCATTGTACCATGCTAGGTTTGAGTGTCGTGATCAAAAGATTTATTTAAAGAGTCCTTTAGGAGTTAGAATAACCTATAAGGGATCTCATCCCCGAAAAGGTGTGTCTTTGATTTCCGCTATGAAATTGGTAAGTATGGTTAGAAAAGGTCACCAAGCATACTTGTGTATTGTGACTTCTTTCAACTACCTCTTTGCCAAGTATTGAAGTTGTGCCTATTGTTCGAGAATTCGTTGATGTATTCCCTGAAGAATTGCCTGGGATTCCTCCTTAGCGTGATGTTGAGTTCTCTATTGATCTTGTACCTGGTTCTGGACCCATAGCCAAAGCTCCTTACCGTATGGCTCCAACCGAATTGAAAGAATTAAGGAAGATGCTAGATGATATGATTGAGAAGGGTTTTATTCGACCAAGTGCCTCGCCTTGGGGTGCTCCCGTTTTTTTTGTGAAAAAGAAAGATGGTTCTATGAGGCTTTGTATTGATTATCGTGAATTGAATCGGATTACAATCAAGAATAGGTATCCTTTACCAAGAATTGAAGATTTGTTTGATCAACTAAAGGGTGCTTCAACTTTTTCCAAGATTGATTTGAGATCCGGTTATCACCAAATTCCCGTTCGAGATGTTGATATTCCGAAGACCGCTTTTAGTACAAGGTATGGTCATTATGAGTTCAAGGTAATGCCATTTGGATTGACTAATGCTCCTGCTATCTTTATGGACCAAATGAACCGCACATTTAGTGAGTATCTTGACAAGTGTGTGGTGGTGTTCATTGATGATATTCTTAGTTTCTCCAAGTCCGAAGAAGAGCATGCTATTCATCTAAGGACTATTTTGGGTGTTCTTCGTCGTCAAAAGTGGTATGCTAAGTTCTCCAAGTGTGAATTCTGGTTACCTAAGGTGTCCTTTCTTGGGCATGTGATTTCTAAAGAAGGTGTAATGGTGGATCCTTCGAAGATTGAAGCTGTGGTGGATTGGAAGAGACCGACCGGTATTAGAGAAATTCGAAGTTTTCTTGGTTTAGCTGGTTATTACCGTAGATTTGTCAAGGATTTCTCTAAGCTTGCTAGACCGATGACCCAGTTGTTGAAGAAGGAAACCAAGTTCCTATGGAATGAAGCTTGTGAAGTTGCGTTTCAAGAGTTAAAGAAGAGGTTGACTACCGCTCCGGTGTTGATATTCCCTGAAGATGGAATAGACTTTGATGTCTATTGTGATGCTTCTAAGATGGGATTGGGTTGTGTTCTTATACAAAGTAGGAAAGTGGTGGCTTATGCTTCAAGACAGTTGAGAGTTCATGAAGTGAACTATCCTACTCATGATTTGGAATTGGCCGCCGTTGTTCATGCTTTGAAGGTATGGAGACATTACCTTATTGGAGTTCATTCTCGTATATTGACCGATCACAAAAGTTTGAAGTACATATTTACTCAAAAAGAGTTGAATATGAGACAAAGAAGATGGTTGGAATTGGTGAATGATTATGATTTTGAGTTATTGTATCATGAAGGGAAGGCTAATGTTGTTGCCGATGCTCTTAGTAGGAAAGCTTCTCATGCATTGAATGTTATGCGGGTATTACCAGATGATCTTTGTGCCGAGTTTCGAAAGCTGAAGTTAGATTTCGTGGAGCGTGGATTTGTTCATGTTGGTGCTATGACTGCCGAGCCTGTTTTTCTCCGTGAGATCCGCGAAAACCAAGTTGATGATCTTACCTACAAGTCTATTCAAGCCAAACTTCTTGAAGGTAAAGCTAAAGATTTCAAGTTTGATGATGAAGGTGTTCTTCGTTTCCATGGTCGTTTGTTTGTTCCTAATGCTCTTGATTTGAGAAAGCGAGTTCTTGATGAAGCTCACCTTTCCCCTTATTCTATTCACCCCGGAGCTGATAAGATGTACAAAGACTTGAAGTTACAATTTTGGTGCCCGAACTTGAAGGGTGATGTTGTGTCTTATGTTGGAAGATGTCTTACTTGCCAACAAGTGAAGATTGAACACAAGAGGCCTGGTAGATTTCTACAACCGTTGGATATTCCACTATGGAAGTGGGAATCTATTTCTATGGATTTTGTTATGGCTTTGCCGAGGAACGTTGGTGGTAAAGATGCCGTTTGGGTTGTTGTTGATCGTTTGACCAAGTGTGCTGGATTTATTCCGATCAAAGAAACTTGGAGTTTGGATCGACTAGCGAAGGCCTATGTTGATGAGATTTTTAGATACCATGGTGTTCCTAAGGAGATTATATCCGACCGAGATCCGAGATTCTGTTCGAGATTTTGGAAGGCTTTACAAGAAGCCATAGGTAGTAAGTTGTTGATGAGTACCGCATTTCATGCCGCTACCGATGGTCAGACCGAGAGGACTATTCAGACTTTAGAAGACTTGCTTAGCGCTTGTGCACTCGACTTCCAATCTAGTTGGGAAAAGAGTCTACCGTTGGTGGAGTTTTCTTACAACAACAGTTATCATGCATCGATCAAGATGGCTCCTTATGAAGCTCTTTATGGAAGGAAACGTAGGAGTCCTATATGTTGGAATCAGTTGAGTGATGTTCGTGACTTAGGCCCCGATGTTCTTGTTGAGACTGTTGATAATGTGAAGGTCATTCGTGATAGAATGAAAGCCGCTCAAGACCGTCAAAAGTCCTACGCCGATATCCGAAGGAGGCCGTTAGAGTTTGATGTTGGGGATAAAGTATTCTTGAAAGTATCTCCATTGAAGGGTGTTAAACGGTTTGGTGTTAAGGGTAAATTGAGCCCGAAATACATTGGACCCTTTGATATCGTGAAAAGGATTGGTGTCGTTGCTTACAAGTTGGATTTGCCCCCGAATTTGGCTAAGGTTCATAATGTATTCCATGTTTCTCAATTGAGAAAGTATGTTAGTGATCCAAGCCATGTATTTTAAAAGGAAATGCCCGAGCTTGAACCGAATTTGTCCTTTGAAGAGAAGCCAATTCGCATCCTAGACCGCAAAGATAAGAAGTTGTGAAGTAAAATGGTTCCTTTAGTGAAAATCTTGTGGAGATGTGCTAATGTCGAAGAAGAGACTTGGGAAACGGAAGCTTCTATGCGTAGTAAATATCCGAGTCTATTCGATTAAGGTATCTTTCTTTCGCTCAAGTTTCGAGGGCGAAACTTTTTAAAAGGTGGGGTGATTCTAACACCCGCAAATGTACCCTATTTTTATAGTAAAAATATTTTACGGATACTTTTCAGCGAAATTTAGTTTTTGTTTAGAATTAAATTTACCGTGTCGAATTTAGAATTTCCGAGTTCTTTTTTGGATTTCACGCGAGATTTCAAGTGAATCCCGTCTTAAGTCGTCTTTGACTTTTCTTGACTTTTACACTAACACATCTCATACTCCCTCATAACCTAACACTCCCTCACACAACTCAAACTTTCTTCCTCACTAAGAAATCAACCAAAACCTTGCCTCCATTTTGATCCAAGCTTAGAATCGTCATAACTCTTTCAATTCTCGCTCAAATTCACGTAAGTTCGTCTTATTCTTCCCCTCTTAGCTTCCTCTATCCGTATTGATAATAAAATTACCGTCTTTCTCGCTTTTCACACTTTCCGTCTTTCTCAAGGTGAAGTAAATTCATCTTTTATAATATTTAGGTGGTGACCTTCAAGATCCCGACAAAGGACAAACTTCTTGATGAAGAGGACCTTGACGCCAGAGTGAAGACGATAAAGGAACGGTGGAAGGGTTACCGAGTATATTTACGTGTTTACGGTTTTTCTATGCTAGAAATCGTAATTAGAATATGATTAGTACGCTAGTAATTGTGTTGATGATGGCATATATTGTTTGTTGAGATTTTATATGAGAATCTATGCTTTATGTTGATAATCGATAATTGATAAATGTTGATCTTTTGTTGAAATGGTGATTTTCGTGCAATATGGACCCCAGCCGGTCGACCGGCAGCCGGTCAGACCACCGGCTGGGGCACTGGCTGTATATTTTGGTTGTTACGTATGATATTATGCATGAAGTTGGTCTCAGCCGGCTGAGACACCCCTACCTTTTCCTTTGTTTTTCCAATGTTCCCTTGGTCCCAGCCGGGTAGTCGGCAGCCGGTCCACCTGACCGGCTGGGACACTCTGTATTTCAAAGTTCGATTTCATATGATGGTTGGCCTTAGCCGGGTGACCGGCAGCCGGTCCACCTAACCGGCTGGCTTCTGTTGGATGTTCTTTGTAAATTTTGTTTACGGTTTTCATTTATAATAATTCCGATCGTTCATCTATCGTATAAATTTACGTAGTGACTTATAATATTAATGTTTTGAATATATGATATTTCATTCGCTTGTATCACATGTTTTGTGACGGTTTTTGGTATGTTCCACTTTGAGTCGGTTTTTACAAATGATACGGTTTGAGCACTATTTTGTCTTGTGCTTTGTACTCTCATTCCCTTGGCTACCTCCACGTTCATAAGGCTGGAATGTCGGAACGGGGAGGTATCCTACTGCTTAAATGCATGTGTTAGTGGGCATACGACGACGTTGTTGGGAGTTGAACGCTATGCGTTGATCGACCCGGCCGTCAAATGTTTTGTACTTGCGAGGTGGTGTTATTTGCATGTAGCGTACCGCTTGTTATGAGGCTTGAGCTCTTTTCCGCCTCTTTCGTGAATTATATCGACCGAATTTGGGGTACTCGGCGTCTTTGATTGACCGAGTCTTGGATGCGAAATGTCATCGCTTGTCGAATCGGAAAATGGTTATTCCGAGAGTCTGGCCAGGTTTAGACTAGGACCGGGTATTTATATCGTCGTCCTACCAGGAGGAAATTAGTCTACATATACGAAATGTCATCGTGTATGCGTTCAGAGAAATGTTTATCCCGTGGATGCCTTTTAATCATACTTGCCATGTACACGGTGCTAGTGCGTTTCATTTACCGTGAGAGATGTCATCATTGTGTTTTTATGTTTGGATGAATGATTATATGACTGATCATTGAATGACTTGGCATGGTTTGTTTGTCGAGTCTCAATCTTATCAAACTTATACCGGTAACGGTGAGATGCAAGCCCTAGTGAGTGTATTCGGTTGCCTAAGAGTGTCTTCCCCGAGTCTTTGTATAACATAATGGATTCGGATTTGTACTTCATATGCTCTTATCCTTATATATTGAATTGCCTATTTATCCTTATCGTATTTCACATGTATATTCATATATGCATGATTTTACTTTTGTATTTCCTTTTATGTACGTTTAATGTGATATGGCTGGGAGAACCCGGAGTTACTCCCCACTGATTGTGGCGTTCATGTTTTTCATGGATGAACAGGTTGCTTGCATGGATGGCTTTTTGCTTGATATTTTGGGTTCGGGTGTGAGCTAGCGGGCGTTGTCCCTGGATTGAAACACCTCTAAACGATTTTAGCTAGTTTGTTAAACACTTTGACATTTATAACATTTTGAGAGACTTCGTCTCTTTGTTGTATTTCGTACTTTATTTTGTAATATTTGACACTCCTCGTATACTTCTTCTTGCATGTATAAAAGTTTTTAAAATACCGTATTTCCGCAAATTAATTCACATGCTTGTATGTTTTTATTTTCCGCATTCGCGAGGGTTGCCACATAATCAACGATATGAATCAACGATATTAATTCGGTCCATGAATTTTACCAACATACGATCAAACCAACCTTTGCTACAGTTTATCGTAGCAGGACTCTAAATGGTCACATATACCAATATAATCAACGATATGAATCGAGCATGGGAGTACGTGTAGTATGGAAATAGCATCCGAATGTGATCCAGATATACATATTTCCAACTGCTTCACCTTAGTGAGATCAACCAAAATAAGACAAAGTGATACTGAAAACCGAAAACCTTATTCTGCGGAACTTAATAACCGTAATCTTTATTGGGTATAACATGACAAAATCCCACTTAAACTGAATTTCTTTAAAACCGAAACACCCATTTGAGCAATGAGCTCAAGAAAGACCGTGGGTTAGAATTATATAGTAAGTGGATCCGCAAAATGGAGTTTGTATCAACATGTATAATTGACACATTTTCACTCTGAATTTTTCCTTAACAAATACATTACTTGTACTGTTATTATAAACTATACTAACTGTCACATTTTTCAAAATTACTTAAGTGGTCTTTCAATACCGTACTGAAGTTGCAGCCTTGTGACAAATATTCGTAGCCATCTAGGAGTCGAAATACCGAATAATCTCAACCTGAATCCATCTCCTATAAATAATGTTTTGTTCCAAATGTAAATGTCAACCAACATATTTGGCTGCCCTAAGAGGATCCAATATTCAAATTTTTATTGCCTTAATATATGTCAAACTGTTGAATGTACGCAATATACAAACACATACAAACTAAGTATATACCATAACACTTAAAAATCACGTGAAATATTTCCTGAAACACATGGATTTAATGTAACACTCTCGATTTTATAATCATGGGTATTTTAATAAAGTCGTTAATTTTATAAAATTCTCTTTTACTTATATTGGTTTTTAAATAGATGATTTATGTTTTCGGAGCTTTAATATAATGTTAAATTGAATTTATTTTAGTTGTGTAGAAACCGTCGCATTTCAGTCTGCTATGTGCTCATAATCGGACTCTACTCGAAAATCTGAGTGGGTAACACCCACCTTAATATTTAAGCCTACTACTACTCACCTTTTCAAAACAAACCACCACAAAACTCTACATCCCTCCTAAAATTTCAGCATCTTCATCGTCCTCCTCAAACGCCTAAAACACCATTAAACCTCCATAACTTTATAAACTTAAGACAGATGTCATTTCTCTGTCTCTCAACAAAACTTAAACATTTTTACATCAATCTTCCCTCTCATTCTCCTATTCCTTTTCATACCATAAAATATCTTTCCTCCAACTTTATATAAACCCAATTTTTCTAGATCTAATATTAAGACGGCTGTAATTTTTTCGTTTCTTATCGGAATTCAATTCCATTTAATGTTCCGCAATCCTCCTTCTTTATACATAATAAAATATCAAATCTTTTAACTTTCTTTTATGAGCAATTTTCCAGAAATTTCGGTTTGAGCTCCTACCATATTATTTGTAGGTAAAAGGTGGATTTTGAAGATTTGGGTAAAGGGAATCCGTCGGTATCGTTAGTTTGCTTTATGATAGCTAATTTGGAGCGCTAAATGACGTACCGTACACAGTTTACTCGGTATAACATCTTTATGTGTTTCTTATGTGTTTTAGGGTAGTAATTATGATCATAAAGATAAGTCTTTTGTTAGTTAGTGTCATGAATTCATCTTCTTACATGTTAATATTGAAATTGGGTAAACTTGTTGTGTTTTGCCTTGTTGATGATGAAATGAACTTGTCCCCATGTTTGTGGTTGCTTCATGATATTCAACTGCTTGTATGAAGTTTATATGTATTGATATGCTTTAGTAAGATGAAACTAGAGACACCCATACCGGCCGGAACGGGTAAGTACCAGACTGGGTGGAACCCAGTAGCAATGAAAGTTTGGCAGACTGATCTACGTCAAAAAATTTTTTTGACAGTTTAGGCTTTTGAATTTCTCGATTCAGAGTTCGTATGGGGAAATTGCGCCCGTTTTACTATTTTAAGTTTGGAAGTAGGTAAAATATGCGTAAGACGATTGTTTAATTGTTTATTCTTCTCATGGCCGCATTTTGTATATAGTTAACTAATTCACCTGCTTATGTATGAGGTATTGGCTTATGCTTATCATTGAAATACCTATAATATCTCTTGTACACATGTTTAATGACGGTTTTAGTTATGTTCCCCTTTTGAGTCGATTATGTCTTGTGTAATAAGTCGAGTCTTGCCTATTGGGTGTTTGAGCTCTCATTTCCCGGTTGCACCTCTATACTGGTTAGACTTGATGACGGAGCGATAGGGGTACAACCTTGATGCTTCTGCATTTGTTTAGTGGGGATATGACTGCGTTATTAGGAGGTGAACGCAATGCGTTGATCGACTCGGCCGTCAAATGTTGTATCCTTGCGATGTGGTGTCATTGCATGTAGTGTACTCCCTTTTTCACTTTGCCTTGTCTTCCGCGTTGTTTAGACGGAAGATAATACTTGTGCTCTTTCCGCCTCTTTCGTGTAGTTTAGCCGAATTCGGGGTACTCGACGTCCTTTGAGTTGATCAAGTCTTGAATGCGAAAAGTTCATTGCATGTCGAATCGGGTACACGTTTTGTCCTGAGAGTCTGGCCAGGTTTAGAGTAGGACCGTATTATTATCGTCGTCCTACCGGGAGGAAAAGAGTCTTTTGTGTACGAGATGTTTATCGTATACGGTTCAGGAAAAAGTTTATCTCGTGGTTGTGTTGGACATACTTGCAAAGTACAGATGCTAGTGTGTTTCATTTACCGTAAAAGTATGTTTGCTTATATATTTGATCACACGTTGGATTGTATAATTGGATTACCGGATGCTTATGATTGGTTTGACTGTCGAGTCCCTATCCTTCTCAAGCATATGTTGCTAATGGTGAGTGTTCTATATGGTTGCCAATGGGAGTCTTTCCCGAGTCTTATGTTGCAGTATGATTATGATTGATGATTCATATGCTTATTGTTGGAGTGAGTGTCCTCAACAGTGGTGCGATCACTTAATTGAATCTCATTAACAAGAACACAAAGGGATGATTAATATTTATAGTCAACTGATCCACATTAATCAGTTTTGATTGGCTTGCAAGAGTTTGACATTACTGTCGTAAGACGATGGTGATCAGTTGATCCCTTAAGGTCACACCGAAAGGACAATTCCCAAATCGTAAAGTGATTAATTGTATATTCATACAGATTAATTAACCCCTTGGATTGAAAAAGTTCAATTGTACATGAGAATTATCTTACTATTATATTATTATAATTGATGCATTTTGGTAATTAAGTGTTATATTACCAAAGTTGTACAATGTTTATGAAACATTAGAGATAAGACTAATTGGTCAATATAATTACAATAAGTTGTAATGTATATATGATATAGACCATTTTACATACATGTATTTTATAGATCATCACTTAAAATGTTAAGTATGATTTATTTGGTGAAAGATTATATTTAAATGTTAAATATGATTTCTATTAGCTAACATACATGCTAATTGTCACATGTCACACATATGACAATTGACAAAATGAATAAGATAAAATGGATCCCATATTAGCCAAGGGGAGCCGGTTTTTGGTGGTTGTGGGTTAGCATGGTCATGCTTTGTGATTAAATGCAAAGGACATGTTTAATGCACTAACCAACCTATGCCTACAACTAGCTACATGGGTAAGGGAGAAAGCAAGCATGCTTGTCCCCCTCCCATCTCCCAATGGCCGGCATGCCCAAGTGCCAAAAGGAGAGAATAAGTTCTCTTCTTAAACAACACAATATGTTGTATAGTTTTTGACATAGAATAAGCTTATCTCACTAGAAAATAAGAACAAACAAGTTGTTTCTCTCACTACATTCTCATACATAAACACACACCAAGTTGCACTACAAATTGTTGTAGTGATAATAAGGTGAAGGAGGCTTCTTATCACACCTAGCATTGTGTGAGAAGGAGGTGATTTGGAATAGTCTAGGTGTATCCAAAAGGACTGTCTCTACACTTGGGACTTAGGAAGTTCATCTCTTGATATATTAGCTCAAGAACAAACTAAGGAAGGAGTCCTTACCTTGTGCCCATATCCGACACAAAAACAATGTGAGGAAGTCATTCTTCTCTTTATTTTATTTTCATTTTATCAAGCATGTAACTAGATCTTGAAACTAATTAAAGAGTTAATTAGTATGACTTAAGAAATGCCTTAAGTATAGGTATATGAACCTAACACTTATATATTGTTATTATGTATCCGGCATGATAAGTATGTATGTATGATGATATGGGATTTATGCTTGTTTATGTGCGTTTTGATGTGATATGACTGGGAGAACCCCGAGTTCCTCTCCACTAACTTGGACATTCATTTTTAATGAATGAAAAGGTTGCAGGTTAGTGTTTTCATGGGGTATTGACGAGGGAGCTAGCGAGCGTTATGCTTACAGCGATTGACCTTCACGTTATACTGTTATAGTAGTTATTATTATTCCATTTGTGTATTTATCAACGGATCGAGATCCCTTCCATTTATTTAAGTTTCATTTTGTATAAAAGTTTTATTAAATTAAGCTTTGGTTTTATTATTTAATGACATTCTCGATTTTACATTTAAAGTTTTTCAAAATCTCGTATTTTCCGCTACAAACTAGGTGTTTACTTTATTGTGATTGCGGGGTGTCACATTTAAGCATTATTGTATTTTCTGAATATTTTCTTAAGGGCATGTGATACTAAATCCGTTTCCTTTACTGAAAGGGTACAAAACTTAAAATATTTCCAAGCTCGCACTAAATCTTGAGTATCTACAATCATGAACCACAATCATTTATTATCAAATGAGATGATACCATGACCGATTTGTAATCTTCATGACGAAAAATCTTACTTGAGCTTTGTTAGATGAATTACCTAAATTTGCAGAACATATATTTTGAAGCAATTGAATCAAAGTTCTAATTGCCGCACTGAATAGTTTCATCAATGTCACCATTTGAGAAACAAATCTTTAACATTCATCCAATGTAACCGAAAAAACGAATATGCCAAGTGTCCTTATAGTAAATACCAACAAGATGATGTAAACTGTCACATTACCTTTTGAGCTCTTCTTGGTAACAAATAAATATTCGAAACCAATATAATTCACAACTATAGGTAATGGAACAAAGTCTAAATATCATCGACCATCATATGACTAATTTTGTGTATGACACATATCCACTTATATGAGTTAGGACCTTCAATGGTTTGACAAAAGTTGATTGGATCATCTTCTCCAATGCCATTATCTTACTCTTATTACATTTTATTAGTTCATCATTACATTGTTATCCATTTTTATCCATATAGGAACAATGTAATTAATGTAATTGCATTTATCCTTATATGTGGATTATCTAATAAATTGGTTCGTGATGTATTTCAGTTTGTTCTACCGCATTGATCTTATCATCCTGTATCTACAAGGAGACTTAAGAAAATGTCCATAACCTTTTCCCCCTCTCAAACTCAATATCCTCAATGAGCCGTATAATTTTGGTCTTAAACAACTTGATCGTGGGATCAAAAATTTTATTACCCTTAAAACTGTTAGTATAATCCAACTAAATAGTCATTGGTTGTCCTTAAGTCTAGTATTAACCTTATGTCATTTAAGCCTCAACCTTAACTAGTTGAACATACAAATATGGAAATTATTTACACTATGATTAAATAGTCAATGCTATTGTTAGAACTTCATTTCAAAAAAGCTGCAATCTTAAGACCTTATTCCCAGAGTCATAAGAAAAAGAGTATGAATAATCACACTTCTTAACAGACCTTAGGATCTTATTTTCATACGTATTACATCATCCATATTAAGAATACTCATATGGTATAATATAAATATAAGACCGAACACCTCTGGAAATTGTGAAAAATAATCTTTACGTTAATTTCCTTAGTAGTCATTTTGACAAAGTATTTACACTTATGATCAAAGATGACATAACTAATCCTTTAATGAGTACTATTTCTCAGTCTCATATCACCGAAAACGTCAAGAACCCTGGACTTCTCACACGTGAGATTTGGACATCCATGCCTAAATTTGGTCTAAAGATTAACATAACGATTTGAACCAATAATACTTAGGGTATAAATTAGCTAACCTGCCCGTAGATGTTATTAATAATACATGAATTTTTTTAATATCTAATCTCTCTTTTGTTTGTCTTTGTCCCCTTAAATATGAAAAGCCAAAGCAAAGGGGGGTCAATAACTTCTTTTTGGCACAAAACTTTACCTTATCTTTTAATTTGTCATATCGAAAAGAAATTGTCACTACTGAATTATATATTTATATCCACTGAACTTTACTGCACGTTTACATTGAAGATAATTAGATCTGAAATATATAAAGTAATCAAAAATGATCACTTGGCTTGTTACGTCTTAGTTATACTTTCATCAAGATCCTTATGTGGGCGAAATAACCAAATTCACCCACAAAACATGCAATTTAAATGTTTTACTTAATGTTGTTTTAGATAATCTCTAAACATGCAATTTGAATGTTTTACTCCTCAAATCAAGTGACTCGACACGATACTTTCACGAGTTGTAGATAAGCGGACTCGAACCGTTACGAGTAGTAGTTATACATTCTCAATACAATGTTAAGATTATTGCGATCTAAGATACATGTTTACATTCTCTTACCATTCCCTTAAGAAATGTTTTTATCTGAATTGAGAATATAACTGAATATGACAGATAAAGTAGCCATAGGGGTCAAATTTAAATGAACAAAACAATATCCTTATATTTTGAATAAATTAAAAAATTAAAGTGCCTTTGCAAAATTAATACTTTAATTGTTAAACATTGTCACGGATTCGCAATCCCTTCCAAACTGTGGTGTACGGGGAACCACGGATGGAGAAACGATGGACAAGCGTAGAAATACTTATTTTTGGAGTTGCCACCAAGTTTTGTTAGAAGTTGGAACCGTTCGAATACTTTATGCCATGCATGTCAAGACACAAAGCAATGACAAGAACACAAAGAACTAGTTACCCTTAGGATTCTATGTCTAGAATGACTCTCGTGGATGCCAATAAACATGGGTGCTCACAGATATCTAGAGTAAGGAGTGAGGGTACATATTCAGAAGTTCTTTAATCGAACACCTAACCTCGCCCGCCTCGATATCGGCCTCTCCTAATGATTAACGAAACTCTTATGTATTTGATATGTTGTCGGTTACATGCATGCTATGCATTATCCACATTTTCATCCTAGTATGTGAGCTTATACTATGTCCCTTGAACATGTAGATTAAAAATCAATTATGTCGAAAGAGGAATTAGGATTGATTACATGTGAGAAGACAATTAAATTATATAATCGTTTCAATAATTAATGACTAGATAAAATTACAAAAGAATTACAAAGATTACAACGGATCTCGGGATCTATGTCGGAAATATACCCAAAAGAAACATTTAAAGAAAAGAAAAATAATTTAAAAGGCGGATTAGCAATGATATTAGAGTTAATAGTTGATTAAATACGTAGTTAAGCTACGTCGGAGCGATAAAAGAAGATCAGAGACATAATCCAACCCAGAACAGGCGCATCACGAGGTGTGTCCTCTAGAAGAGCCGCATCAACCCTGCGTCTGTTCTTGAGGTGGGTTAGCCCCTGCGTCTGTTCCAGAGCTGGGTTCTTGCTGTGAAGCCAGAATCGGGATTAGTTAGTATTCGTTGGTGATTTTACGGTTTATTACTAATCTAAGACTCGAGTGAAAATGATTTAATAGATTAATTTACACTAAATTATATCAAAGACGAATTCAAAGACTAGATATGAACAGATCTAACCTCGAAAACACAATTTTGATGTAAAGCTGACAAAGGTGTTTTAAATAAGACTATTAAAAGAGGTTTTGAAAAGGTTTGACATAAATTCGACATGAATCTTACATGAATTAAATAAAGTACAAAATAAAATACAGAAGATGGAAACATTACACCCTCAGACTTATATCTTTAAAGAAACGAGATTAACGAAGTTGCGTTTTAGTGATAGCTCGACTCGAATGTAAAGAAATTGCCCTCGTAAGATGATCGAAAATCGATTAGTTAAATTGATTAAGTGTAGTGGTCAAATTGGTAGGTCAATGCAAAACGAGACGGGTACCCAGAAAGATCTGAGCTCACGTGGTCGATTGATCAAGCATGTAGATGTCAAAATGCTTAGAGCAAGGTCTTAAATGCAAAGAGAGAAGAGAAGAAGCGGAACATTCGCGTGCCTTGAAAGTGAGAACGAACCTCTTCTTTGATAGGGAAAAATCTGAAGAGTTTTGGAATAACTAGAACACGGAAAGAAATAAAAAAATATTCCGGAAACAGGCAAAACAAGTCGGGGAAGAGGCGCAGCAAGCATTGCGACTCTTGGAAAGGCGCAGCACCTGCTTTGAAATAAAGATTTCCGTGTTTCTATTATAGAATTGCGGTAGATTTTGAATTCTTTCTAAATAAAATATGGATTTATTTTACCCAAAAAGATAAGTTTTGAAATATTAAAATATCCGGAATATTCTCGAGCGTTCAGACTGGGTTTTAAAAGACGATTTATAAATATGAAGCGGTTTTTGACCCGGACACCAAATAGACTCTAATGACTGTCAAAACGATCATATAGGTACGTAGATGACGACAAAGGGGTAGACACATGTATTTGAGCTATCACTTGACGATAAACTTAGGAACTGTAATAAATCGTTTCGCATACCAAACATGCGGCCCAATCATCACTGGGGGGTTGGCGGAAGGTGTAGAAACGAGGTATCTAGAGAACCCCCACTTTGACTGAGGCTTGGACAAGGAAAAAGTCAAAGTATAGACATGAGGGCAATCGAAGATTACAACTTGACGACTATGGCAACGCGAGGCGGTTCAAGGGGTCCGAACCAAGGACCTATCGCGGGGAACTTTTTAACGTCTGACGACCATCAGAGAGGGTCCTTTAAAGTCTGTTAGACTATCTACGAAAGCTTGCCAGCTATAAGAAGGAGTCATACCTGAGCATCTTTTTATTTTGACTAAGGTGCGATGTGAGGCTCGCCAGCCGTCTGAAAGGGCATAGGTAATAAGGCTCGCCAGCCGCTGGGGACAAGATGCGTAATGAGGCTCGCCAGCCGCTGGGCATAAGGTGCTTAATGATGCTCGCCATCGGTTGAAAGGGCGCATCATGAAGTTTACCAGCCGTAGAAAGGGCGCATGATGATGCTCACCAGCCTTCGAAAGGGCGCATGATGAAGCTCGCCAGCCGTTGAAAGGGCGCATACGAGAATCTGTCTGGTTTTGTCTTCAGGCGAACTCTTGTTGGGGGAAACACATACTGAGGTAGAACTATGTTAGGGAAAGGGTGCAGCAAGAGCTGCGACTATTGCTGCGGATTGCTTGAAATTGCTTGACGTGATTGAAAGATCAATATTTGTCATTAATATCTCTTTTTGAAGGCGTGGGTGTACTCCTACTTTCCGGTCTTCATGCCCAAGAAGACTGAGCCTAAGCCGCGAGGGTACCCAGTGGTGAGGAATTCGGTGGTGTGCCCTGAGAAGAGCCAACGTTATTCTTCTTATGATATCTGTAGGAGATCGAGGTGGCAGGTGTCGAGCCCCCAGCTTACCCCGAGAGGTTGGAGTATACTGATGCGACTGGCTTTGTGGCAGCATCAGGTGAGGAAGGTGGGCTTATGATTTTGGCTATCTCATTTACTTCCATTGCATATGAAAGAAACTGTTTGATCCTTGTTTGCATCTGAATGCAGGTGGCACCGTCTCAGCACGTTGCGTTGTGGAGGGTGGCCAACCAGTTGCGGGCTACAACACGGACATGCATGAACCTCTCGTTCCTTGTTCATTGTGTTGTATTTTGAGATGAGATAACTGAAATGAGGCATTTCTTTACATAGAGCCTCGGAGCATGAGTTGGTAGAGTCTCAGCGAGAGACAGCGGAGTCCCGGGAGGAGATAGTGTTAGTTTCTTAAACTCGATATTAGACACATCTAATATCATAATACTTTTAGTATACTCAATAAACTAATTAGAGCTTATGCATGCCTAACAAAATACAAATAAGGAAGAATAAGTTGTTCCTTACATTGATTTGAACGAATTTTGGGCACAAGACATGACTCCTTCCTACTCTTATTCTTGAGCTATAAATCAAAAGATGAACTCCTAGTTTGAAATCAGAAACTCTCCAATAAGTTGCACCCGAGACAACTCCTAAATCACTACTAAAATACTACACTAGTATAATATAGTAGTCTCCCTTAAGATAAAATTAATACCACTGTTACTACTCTTAGTAATCTTGTATTAATATTTTAAACTCAAGTTTGTATGAAGCTTCTCAAGCTTTTCTAGTGTGAGAAGTTGTATTTTATGAGAAATAAGAATAGTACTTCAAAAATGAAATCAAGTAGTAAAGAATAAGAGGAAAACTAGTCCTCTTATTCAACCATGGGGACCGGCCACTCCTTGGTGTAGCTGAGCATGCTTATGCTTTTTATCTTAACAAGGTAATAGGCTTAGGGCTAGGTTTAGGTATGCAATTATTTTGTCCAATTCTTAATTAGAACAACCATAATCACCTAAATCCTACCCTAATACCCACCAAAACCGGTGCACCCATTAAAAATGGTGTCCATTTTATTTTTGCAATTTGTCATTTGTCACATATGTGACATGTGACATGTAACATGTAATCTTTACTTATAATTGTACATTTAACAAATTTAAATGCAATTTCATAAAAAATAAATTAGACTTAACATATTAAGTCACATTTTATAATTACATGTAAATAAATATTTGGTTAATATAATCTACAACAATTTGTAATTATGATCAACCAATTTTGGTTATCTCAAATGTTTCATAAACATAATGCATTCTTAGTAATATAACAATTAAATTACTAAAATGAATCTTATTTAATCATATTACAATAAGATATATTTCTCACTTACAATTTAAACTTGGTTCAATTTAAGGGATTAATTAATCTTTATCGCTATACAATTAATTAATGTACATGATTAGGGGATTGTCCTTTAGGTGTGAGCTCAAGGGATCAACTGATCACCACCGTCATATGACAGTAAGGTCAAACTCAATTGAGCCAATCGTTACCAATTTATGTTGACCAGTTGACTATAATATTCATCATCCCTTTGTATTCTTATTATTGGGATTTAATTATGTGATCGCACTATTGTTGAGGACACTTACTCCAACAATCTCCCACTTGTCTGAGATAAGTATGCGTCACCAATTCTCTTGTCCTATTACGATCTCCCACTCAATGGAAGGTGTCTTGAAGGTCGTACTTGCATTTGATCGTATCAAGAGTGGTTTCCTCGATCTGGAGAGTAACTGTCTGACCAGAATTATCTACCATAGATACCTTCCAAGCGTGGCCACACATTTTTTAGCTTACTCCTCCTCGAGTGACCTTGAGATTTTAAAGCAACCCTGACAAAGGGGTGGACAATTCCTATCGCACTATACCCTTCGAATAGCCACAGCTCATCATGACCCAAAAGATGCCCATTTGACCCCAGTTACGAAGGTCGTAAAGCATAAATCAAAGTCACTCTGAAACTGTGCCACCTTAGGCGAACAATCTTTAGTCAAAGAATTGACTCAAAAAGAATACTGTAGTAGCTCTTGCCACGACCAGGCTACAAGAGTTGCCAGAACTCTATAAGCGGTCAATGCCCGACAGATTGTCCCTTATAATCTGTCTATTGGATCGACTAGTCATTCCTTATGACCCTATGACACTTGAACTTGCCATCAATCGCATCACACTCTAGTCACTTGGAGACGTCACCTCATATAAGCAACTAGGAGCCAATGCTATGTTAATACAGTCCACTTTAATGGGGTTCAAAAATGTCTCTACAACCCATTTGGATATAACAAAGCACAAAACGAGTTGTAGAATCTCAAACGATAAATGTGATTATCATATATGAACAATCAACACAATGTTATTGCTTCATATCATATAATCTAAAGTTTATTTCGTCCATGACAATTCATGACGATCTTGTTAAATGCAATAAAGGCTTGGGTAGTGAATATACCATATATTCATTTATTCCAACATTTTAATTTGCCTTTTCCTTCCATCCAACGTTATTCCTAATAACATGAATTCATCTACGTGCATCTTTAGATCTCTATCTAGTGTTGGGCTCTTTAACTTGAAAGATGCTCCCACTCGTTATCATGATAACTGATAGGTATTCAGGATCTACTATTATCTCCTTGTAGGCCACCTTACCCTTATTACAATGTACTAGGTCTCTCTTTGAAATACTTATAATGATTGACTCTTCAATCACTCTTTTAGTTATTCGCTTCTTGTATAACAAAAGTACGCCTAGGATTTCGATAAATCCTTATAAGTTTGGAAATTTGGGTTTGTGTAATCTTTACCACATATCCAAATTTTCTCTACCAAACAGAAGAATGAATCCCTAGTTCTCCTTAAGAACCCTATGGATGTTCTTGTAGGCTATCCAATGACACTCATGTGGATTGATTTGTTATTGGCTTGTCATGCTCACAGCATACAATTCATTTAGCTATGTGCATGTAATGGCATACATGATTTGTTATTGGTCTCATGTAATGGCATATTATGCCCCTTTCATAGTGATCCCACTTTCATCAACATAAATAACATGTTTAACTTGTTGAAATAGATAAATGATCTTATCGATATAAGACACTTTTTTAAATGCCAAGTTAAAATCTTCTATTCCACAATAGATTTTTATTTTAGTATACATCTTGCCCTCTTTCATCCAGCATTAAAATCTAACCACTTCTTTCAAAAAGGTAATATGAATACGTAACTCACAATGAGTGATACGTCATTCACGTGGAAAACAATTTCTCCCACTGAACTTCATGACTTTAACTCCCTCTGAGCTTCATGTCTATACATGACTTTAACTCCCACTGAACTTCATGTCTATACATGACTTTTCGACAATTCGAGTGAAAATGTTCTTATATCTTATAATTGAAAAGATCATCATAACCTCTTGGTAGATACCATAGGCTTGTGTCATGTACACATCCTATTCGAAATCCCTATTTGGACATGTGATTTTGTTGTGTATCTTGTACACACCTACTATGAGGTATTTAAGTGATGATTTGGATCTAAGCATAGTTACGCATTAACTTAGCTTTTGCAGACATTTTCATGTCTATCAATGCAACTATAATTGGACGCCTCCAAATAAAACATCTTCATGTTTATAGAATGATTTATTATTGGACAACTCCAAATACATCATTCCTTTGCATAGATTCCATTTAGTTTCATAAGTCTCTTACGTTAGAAAATCGAATCTTAAAATTTCTAGGTACTTCCACTTCATATATCATAATCTTATTATATCAAGATTATTTTCTTTTGGTCTCGTCACTAGTCTAAGGATTCACCTTAGAACGCTTTCTTTTGGTCTGCTCACTAGTCTTGAGTCTAGCCTAAGAACATTTTCTTTTGGTTTCCTCACTAGTTCTTAACTAGTTTTACGTTGGAGCTTATTTTCTCCCACTCTATCTTTAGAAAAATTCAACTATTTTCTTTAAAGATAGCCTTATGAGCCACAAACAATATTAATTGAACTCATACTCATGAGGGAGGTAGAAGTATCACAACATGACCTTAAGTGATCTACTAAAGACTTTATCGTAAAGACATCGAATCTTAGCTTCGAGATAGACTAGTTTTATAAGCTAAAGAGGTGAACTCATATTCATGTCATTTACTATCTTTATAAGTGGTGTGGCCAATTGGTTTGGTAGATTCCCTACTTTGAGTTCAATAACTCAATCTGACTTAACAATTGATATTTAAAAGTGAGAATCAAATTATTACCTTTTGAACTTATTACAATGATCCAATCATCATAATACTAATGTGATCAATTTGAGTCGATACAATTTATGTTATTAGTGGAAGTGGTGTATAATGACAAGTTTTTTAGAATAAAAAGTTTCAACAAACCGAGTGACTTGGGTGGAAAACCCACTCACTAAATATTCATCTACAACAATTGTTCTTGAAAATAAATTTTCCATGTCCAACAAGGAAATTAAAAAGTTCTAAACAACCATAATACAAACAAAAGGGGAGATAATCTCGAGTCCAAGCTTCCTTAGGTGTTTAACCATGGGTGGCTACCTTAGCTTCCCTTGAAGAGCTTTCTTAGGCTTGATTGTCCTTGCCTTTATCTTTACTTGCATACTCTAATTACAATAAGAAGGGTAAGAATCACAGCTTGTATCTTATACCAAAGTTGAGATCATAACATAATCGATAGAGATAATTATTTACCAACTGAAACAATCTTTCCAGCTTTGATATCTCCTAGATATTTGGGACAATTCCTCTTCTTATGCCCTACACCATTACAATAATGACATTTGTCCTCAGTCAAGGCTCCCCTTTGTGGTTTGGGAGAGCTATTCTGAATAGTGTTTCCCTTGCCTTTGGAGGTTGAGGGCTTCTTCCCTTTCCTACCACTTCTTTTGAACTTTCCCTTGCTCTTATTATTAATATAGAGCACATCCTTGGAGGTGCTAAAATTTAGCCCCATGTCTCTCTCGGCTTGCACAAGCATCTTGTGCAATTCATGAAGAGATGTTTTCATGTTTTTGCATATTGTAGTTTACCCTAAACTGCACATATGCTTTGATTTTCCCCAAGGAATGTAAGACTCGGTCGATAACGAGTTGTTCGGGAATGGTCACCCCTTGAAATTTAAGAGTCTCAACATGCTCAATCAATTTGAGTACATGAGGGCTAACGTTTTGGCCCTCTTTTAGGTTCATGTCGAAAAACGCGGAAGCCGTCTCATATTGAATGATCCTAGGAGCTTGTAAAAACATGGTCACAAGCTTGACATAGATCTCATAGGCCGTGCTCATCTTTATGACACTCCTTTGGAGATCGGCCTCCATCGAGAAGATCAAAACGTTTTTGATCGCGGCGGACTCGTTGTAGTAAGCCTCATAGGCTTGCCTTGCGGCGGCAGTTGACCTTTCATAAGGTGTTTCGGGTAAGGCTTTGGTAAGGTAACGAATCTTGTCGTCACCTTCAGCGGCCAAACGGAGTTGCGCATCCCAATCGACAAAATTTGTGCCATTCTTTTCTAACTTGCATCGATCCATGAAGGATCGAATCCATGAGACATTTGTGAGAGTTGGAGCATTGGTGGTGGTGGCTGAATTAGCATTTGCCATTGTGAATAAACAATATTAACTAAAAATTTTAGACATAAAGGAAATGTCAACATTTATCATTTTAAATACTTGTAAACATTTTAAAACAAGTTTTAACATTTAAATAGTGACCTCTACCCAACTATTATAAATGATTCCGAGATCCAAATTGATATCAACTTGGGCACGGTAAGCCGATTCATCCCTTATTAACATAATTCAGTGGATTACCTCTTTAATCGATTCTACATTAGAACTCTCGGTCGATAATATTACATTAATATTTATCTTATGCCCGGAACACTTCCAGCTACGGTCGCGAATACTTCCGTTGAACTCAATCTAAATTTCGAAATAATAACCTTTATTACCCCAATTACCCAACGTAACAAGTTTAGCACCCCGGTGAGCCGAGCTTACTTCCTTGCGAAATTGGGATTCATTGGTTCTACAATTTGGTAAGTGACGAGCCTAATTCGCGTGTCGTTAAATACGCTAATTAGCTACGATCAAATAACAATTTATATCTCCTAAACAAACACAAACTATCTTAAATAAAGGTAGTAAATGGTAAGAATAGGGTCGAACCCAAGAGAAGGCGAAATTAAGCTAAATCTAGACTCTAAACAATTAGCTAAGATACTAATTAAGAAACTAAATACTAATTAAGGTACTAATTACTAATTAAGACACTAATTGCTAATAATCACAAACAATGATGTTCACAATGAGAAAACATGTAGATTAACATATAAGAAGATATTTGGTTAAAAAGATGATTCACATTGAAACATGAAATTCTAGGCTAGACAATAGAACAAACACCTTCTATGCAAGAAATCAAATATGAGAAAAGTACATAGTGCAATTATCTCAAGTAACACAACAATTAGCAAAGTAAAGACTCTTTCTTTCCTCTCTTATCTAGTTATCTAATACAAGTTTATAAGAAATTAGTCAACATGGATTAAATCAACCAAGAAAGACCCTTTACACCCCAATTTAAAGCCATTAAAACATGAGCCCAAATCAAAGATGCAAGCTTTAAGAACAAAACCAAAGAAACAAGCTAGAATCATGTAATAAAACATTAAACCATGTTCTAATCACACAATATACCAAATTCCACTTAAAAGATTCCAACTTTAAAGCAAAGTTGCAATCTTTCAAGGTTTCTTTAACAATATCAAGACAAATTAACCAAATTTATCTAGACAAAGCACTAATTAAACAAACAATTGCTAAGATGGTTAGTCTCAACAATAATTCATTCAACAATGGAAAATAAACATGAGAAAATAATATTAACTAAAGAGGAAGAGATTCAAAGAGTCTTACAATACTAAAGGTGTGAACTTGTTCAAATTACACCAAGTATTTGAAGGATTAGCCTTCCATTACTAATAAATTACAGCCCAAATAATAATAAGTTCAACTAAAAGATACCCAAAAGATGAAGAACAAAGTATGAGTATCAATTATGATATGAGAGTATGTGTTGTGTTCTTCCCCCTCTCTCTCTTCTTTTTGTTGCTCTTTTATACCCTTGCCTAGGGGCCTTGAGAAATGGGCTTCAAAGAACAAGAAGGCCGAAAAACAGTCGCGTACCAGTAGTGTCGGACGCCGGCAGCGACGTGTGGGGCGGTCAGCGTTTCAGCCTGTTTTTGCGAGACCCATATCTCTCCCGTTTCTTGGTTAAAAACATGTAGATTAACATATAAGAAGAAATTTGGTTAAAAAGATGACTCACATTGAAACCTGAAATTCTAGGCTAGACAATAGAACAAACACCTTCTATGCAAGAAATCAAATATGAGAAAAGTACATAGTGCAATTATCCCAAGTAACACAACAATTAGCAAAGTAAAGACTCTTCCTTTCTTCTCTTATCTAGTTATCTAATACAAGTTTATAAGAAATTAGTCAACATGGATTAAATCAACCAAGAAAGACCCTTTACACCCCAATTTACACCCATTAAAACATGAGCCCAAATCAAAGATGCAAGATTTAAGAACAAAACCAAATAAACAAGCTAGAATCATGTAATAAAACATTAAACCATGTTCTAATCACACAATATACCAAATTCCACTTAAAAGATTCCAACTTTAAAGCAAAGTTGCAATCTTTCAAGGTTTCTTTAACAATATCAAGACTAATTAACCAAATTTATCTAGACAAAGCACTAATTAAACAAACAATTGCTAAGATGGTTAGTCTCAACAATAATTCATTCAACAATGGAAAATAAACATGAGAAAATAATATTAACTAAAGAGGAAGAGATTCAAAGAGTCTTACAATACTAAAGGTGTGAACTTGTTCAAATTACACCAAGTATTTGAAGGATTAGCCTTCCATTACTAATAAATTACAGCCCAAATAATAATAAGTTCAACTAAAAGATACCCAAAAGAAGAAGCACAAAGTATGAGTATCAATTATGATATGAGAGTATGTGTTTGGTTCTTCCCCCTCTCTCTCTTCTTTTTGTTGCTCTTTTATACCCTTGCCTAGGGGCCTTTTGAAATGGGCTTCAAAGAACAAGAAGGCCAGCGTACCAGCAGTGTCGGATGCCGGCAGCGTCACAGGACGCCTGCAGCGACGTGTGGGGCGGTCAGCGTTTCAGCCTGTTTTTGCGAGACCCATATCTCTCCCGTTTCTTGGTCATTTTGAGCGTGCGACCTAACGTTGGAAAGCTAAGAGGATAAGCTATCACCTCCACTTGGCCTTACATCAATAAGAGCTCTAGAACTCAAGATATACCCGTTTGAAGTTGACCCTTGGAAAAACGATACTTCAAATCTTCATTTTTGGTCTTGTTTTTTCATGCCAATGCTTCCAAAATAACACACAACAACCAAAACCTCACAAATGTACACCTTATTGGCATACATTTCAATGCTTAACATCAATCACCTTCCAAAATAATCTAATTAAATGAAATTACAACAAAAGACTAAGAGAAGTACTTAATACAAAAGGAGAACTAAAGACCCATAAATTAACATTAATAAGTAACTAAATTACCCTAAATGACACGGCTCAATTTGATGTTATCAGTAAGGCTTGATCTCAATTATTTATTATGAGAGGTCATGTCAGTTTATTATCTATCTCGTTTAAGTGAACGAAATTGATGAATTATCGATAATTGTAATTGACACGGTCGAATACTTGATGAAATATGCATGTCATGTTATGGCAATTTGGCAATGCATGCAAAACATATTAAATAAAATGTAAGCATAAAAGAAAAAACTCCTAGTATGACCTTTCCTAGAATAGAAAATCATATAATCTATTACAAATTCGAAAACCAACTCCTTTGGTCCCTTGAAATTCATAAGCTTGCATCCCAAGGTCACCATCTTGCTCTCGGAACTCCTTTCCGAATGGCACCGTCTTTGGGAAATTCCGGTATTACAAATAATTACAAATTATACAATAAAATTACAATACTTTCCTATTATACATTTGTAAAATAAAATAAGACAATAAAAGTGATACGAGATCACATTAAATTACAACCGAATCAATATTCCCTTACATTTCGGGCAATATCGATTAAAACAAAGGCCATACAAGGAATAAATTACATAATTCCAAATTACATAAACCAAAATATGACATTCATTATGACATTCATAATAAATATGCAGCATAATAATATGTATAAAACATGCTCATTTTAATTGCCAAATCGCTCTATAATACGGTTTATATCGTATATAACCCGGTTTTACGGAAATGCGTGATAATAACACTTTCAAATCACCAAACAATACTTAAATCATATTTAAGTCCAAGTTAATTATCCCAACTCATTTAGGCCTCAAAAATTAGTCATCACTAAATTTTTGACAATAATTCAACTTGTTGTTATTTAGTTGCTCATAATTAGACTTTAAAATCATATTTTAATCAAATAATTCAGATTTAATTACAATAATTTCAAATTTTGAATTTTAAATTTTTGTACATTCTGGAACATTTCCATGATACTCATAATGTCAAAAAACATGGTTACAATTTTTGAATCGTTTTTGAGAAAAATCGGTTGCGCTTTATCTGTTTTATCAAATAAAATACATAAAGCATGTGAAAATTAATCAAATTAAATTTTCAACTTAAGATCTGAAATATGGGACATTTATGCAACCAGGAACAATTTTCTCTTGACATGAAATTTATTTTAGCTTTATTTTCTAATTAAGTCGCTATTTATGCCACTTTTACATTAAAAATTCATAACTCATGCTAGACAAATCATATAAGCCTGAACTTTTCCAGTGTAACAAGACAACATGCATGCAACAACATAGTAAAATTTCATGGTCAGGTTCAAAGCGGAAGTATTTTAAACCATTAGACCTTTATTTATTCCATTTTCTCATATAAAAATCATAAATAATACGAAATAAGTCCACTTCACACGACATTTTACATACAGTAAGTAAAATATATTTGTGATATTGTCTAACAATTTCACGGTCATAAGATAAGTCTAACTATTTTTAGCATTTTAAACATCATTTTACTCATTAAAAAGTAATAAAAAAACTAAAAATCATATTTGAACAAATGACTTTATGATTTTATCTTATAAAACACAAATTAGTAGTTTTCTTTAAGTTACATTAACTCGAAAAAACTATAAATCGATGATGCATGCAACAACCAAAGCTCTTGTTACCGCTTGTAAGTTTCTTAAACTCGATATTAGACACTTCTAATATCATAATACTTTTAGTTTACTCAATAAACTAATTAGATCTTATGCATGCATAACAAAATACAAATAAGGAAGAATAAGTTGTTCCTTACATTGATTTGAACGAATTTTGGGCACAAGATATGACTCCTTCCTACTCTTGTTCTTGAGCTATAAATCAAAAGATGAACTCCTAGTTTCAAATTAGAAACTCTCTAATAAGTTGCACCCAAGACAACTTCTAAATCACTACTAAAATACTACACTCGTACTAGTATAATATACTAGTCTCCCTTAAGATAAAATTAATACCACTATTACCACTCTTAGTAATCTTGTATTAATATTTTAAACTCAAGTTTGTATGAAGCTTCTCAAGCTTTTCTAGTGTGAGAAGTTGTATTTTATGAGAGATAAGCATACTACTTCAAAAATAAAATCAAGTAGTAAAGAATAAGAGGAAAACTAGTCCTCTTATTCAAGCATGGGGACTGGCCACTCCTTGGTGTAGGTGAGCATTCTTATGCTTTTTATCTTAACAAGGTAATAGGCTTAGGGCTAGGTTTAGGTATGCAATGATTTTGTCCAATTCTTAATTAGAACAACCATAATCACCTAAATCCTACCCTAATACCCACCAAAACCGGTGCACCCATTAAAAATGGGTGTCCATTTTATTTTTGCAATTTGTCATTTGTCACATATGTGACATGTGACATGTAACATGTAATCCTTGCTTATAAATGTACATTTAACAAATTTAAATGCAATTTCATAAAAAATAAATTAGACTTAACATTTTAAGTCACATTTTATAATTACATGTAAATAAAATGGGTCATCTCTTATTTGGTTAATATAATCTACAACAATTTGTAATTATGATCAACCAATTTTGGTTATCTCAAATGTTTCATAAACATAATGCATTCTTAGTAATATAACAATTAAATTACTAAAATGAATTTTATTTAATCATATTACAATAAGAAATATTTCTCACTTACAATTTAAACTTGGTTCAATTTAAGGGATTAATTAATCTGTATCGCTATACAATTAATTAATGTACATGATTAGGGGATTGTCCTTTAGGTGTGACCTCAAGGGATCAACTGATCACCACCATCATACGACAGTAACGTCAAACTCAATTGAGCCAATCGTTACCGATTTATGTTGACCAGTTGATTATAATATTCATCATCCCTTTGTATTCTTATTATTGAGATTTAATTATGTGATCGCACTATTGTTGAGGACACTTACTCCAACAGATAGCTTGTCTATTGAGGCAGCTAGAGGACAAAGATACTCAGATTTCTGCTCTCAAGTATCTAGCTGGGCTCGGTTATGAGGACGACCAACCGTTTTATTTTGGTTGTAGACTTAGGACTTGTTTTGCATATCTTGGATTTTGTTTTGGGCGGAAGCCCCCAGTTTTGGATTTCGGTTTAGGGCGAAAGTCCCCAGTCTGATGTATATATTCCTTTTTTGACTATGTTATGATGCCCTGAGTGCCTTTCCTGAGCATTTCTCTGTTCCTGCAGGTTAGCTTAAAAACAGGTTTAGTAGCTGATGGTTTTTGCTGTCATCCTGCCGAAATCACACGGAGATTAACATAAATTACACGAAGAATTCACCAATTGCTTATTGGTGGCCTAAACTGACGCAAAACGAAAAAGGTTTATTAAAAGCGGTTTTGTAAAAAGAAATGTATAAGTTTTTGAAAATGTATAAGTGTGAAAGCTTTGGGAAGAAAGAGGAGTGAAATGATTCCTATGAATAATTGTGCTCATTTGGCGGCCATGTTGATTTGTGTCTTGAAAAGCGACCCGACGAGGATTAGGAAATCCAAAACCTTGGTAATTCGGTGTTTTTACTAAATCTACATCCTATAATCATAGACAAATATGAATTAGGAAGGAGCAAAAACTGGAAATTCTGAGAAGAAATGGATTTGCGCAAGAGCTCAGCATGCCTTTGGTTAAGGGAGATCATCCTTGGCGTGATAATAGAAAGGCTAATCTCGAACTTCCATATCTGGGGAGTCCTATCATTTATATGATAGATTCACGAAATTTTTGGCATGTAATACCTCCATGTCCTATAATGATTATAGGTCATTTTGATGATTTGTGGAAGATTATTCCGTTATTTAATGATTTTTAGTTAAATAAATCCATTTTAATGAGTAAAATGAATATTTTATGACTAAAAATAGTTTAAGTTTGAATCTAGCCATGAAATTGTAGTATGATATCACATGCTTATTTTACCTACTGTATCTAAAATGTGAGATAAATATGATTTATTTTGCATAATTTATGATTTTTAATAGTTAAAAAGGCATAAATAGTGATTATTTTGGCATAAATAGATAAAATGAACTTATGGCATGAGAAATTATTATATGTTGCATAAATATTGTACATATCAGATGTATAAGTTGAAAATTAATTAGATTAATTTTCGTGTGATTTTAGTATTTTATTTGATAAAATCGATTAATAGCAACTATATTTTTCTCTAAAATAATTCAAAATTTTTTTACCTAAAATTTGACATGTGGATTTTCTTGGAAATGTTCCAGAATATTCAAAATTTTATTTTTCAAATTTATGAATTATTGTAATTTAATTTGGAATTATTACATAAAAGTTATGTTAAAAGGGGTCAAAACCGAGCAATAATGCAAAACCGAGTTGAACTATTGTTAAATAATTAGTGGAGACAAATTTTTGAGTCCTAAAACACTTAGGGTAATTAACTTGTGCTTAAATTTGATTTAAGTATTAATTTGTGATTTTAATTGGTTATTATCACGCATTTCCATAAATTCGGGTTTATATACGATATAAGGTTATTAGGGCGATTTGGCACATTTATATTGCATGAGTTCACATATAATTATGCTGCGTTTTGATTTAATGAATGTCATTTGGATTTATGTAATTTTTGAATTATGTAAGTTGTCTTAGTATAGCCTTAGTTTTTGATCGATATTACCAGAAATGCATGGGAATATTGATTCCGTTGTAATTTAATGTCACCTCGTATCACTTTTATTGTATTATTTCATTTTATTTTGCAAATGTATAATAGAATAGCCTTGTAATTTTTTATATCATTTGTAATCCCGGAGTTTCCTAAAGACGGTGCAATTTGGAATGGCGTTCCAAAAGGAAGACGGTGTCCTTGGGAGGCGTACAAATGAAATTCAAGGGACCAAGGAGTTGGTTTCCGAATTTTTAATAGTTAATTTGATTTTCTATTATTTTAGGAGGGCCATACTAGGAATTTACTTTATGCTTGCATTTTTTATTTATATGTTGCATGCATGCCAAATCGCCACTTAAATCACACATTCATTTTATCGAGTCAATCGACCACGTCAATTATAATTATCGATAGTTCACCTATTTAGTTGACTTAATAGAAGATAAATAATATAAATTGACTTGACCTCTATTTTGATAATTGAGACTTAGCCTTAACAAATAGTAGAACCCATGAATCGCAATTTCGTAAGGAAGTAGGTTCGGCTCACCGAGGTGCTAAACTTATTACATTGGGTAAGTGGGGCAATAAATCGTCATTGCATGGAAATTTGGTTGAACTCAACGGAAAGATTAGGGTCCGTGGCCCATGTGTTCCGGGCTAAAGATGACAATAGAGTATTTCATCGACCAAGAATTCTAAATGTAGAATCGGTTAAAGAGTTAACCCACCAAATAATATTGATAAAGGTCGTGGAGACCGTGGCTCACATAAACCTGAGTTAATATAGGATTTGGGTCTTGGAATCATTTATGTAATTGGGTAGAGGTCATTATGTTGGAGTAAGTGTCCTCAACAATAGTGCGATCACATAATTAAATCTCGGTAATAAGAATACAAAAGGGATGATGAATATTATAGTCAACTGGTCAACATAAATCGGTAACGATTGGCTCAATTGAGTTTGATGTTACTGTCGTATGACGGTGGTGATCAGTTGATCCCTTGAGGTCACACCTAAAGGACAATCACCAAATCATGTACATTAATTAGTTGTATAGTGATACAGATTAATTAATCCCTTAATTTGAACAGTTTTAAAGTGAGAATTATATCTTATTGTAATATGATTAAATAAGATTCATTTTAGTAATTTAATTGTTTTTTTTTTGGTGAAATGTAAGTATATTATAAAACTAGCCCAACAAAATTAGGCAACACCAATTACAAACCGACCATTCAATAGCATTACAACAATTACTAAGATTAAGACAATATTCTAAAAGTAAGACAACTTAGAATCAATAATCACACCATAACCATTAACAATGACTTCCTAGATTAATATTAAAAAAACTAAGGACCAAGAACAACAGCATCCCAGCTCACTCAACAGGATTTGCAGCACCACTTCACGCTGGCCTTCAATGCAGCCTCATAACATTAATGAACCAATCCAACTTCCCTGCACCAGTTTCTATCAGAAATACGCATAATACCTTTGAAACCAATCAGCAACCTTCTCCTACAGTCATCATGAACTTGCTTGACAAGTACACGAGGACAAAGCACATGGCCCTCAATTCTACAAATGTTCTTAACTCTCCAAATGCTATAGCAAATACCAGAATAAACAGCCATAATAATCTCCCTGCGAATCATAGAACCCCTCATATGTTGAATCCTATCAGAATTCATCATAATGACAGTAGGAATCTTAATCAAAACACCTGCAAGTCTGAAGCATTCCTAAGCATAGTGACAGTACTGAAACAAGTGTGTATGATCTTCCTGCACAGCATCACAAATGAAACACATCCTAGGAACATCCATCCCCATCTTAAACAGCCTATCTAGAGTGAGTAATCTACTCTGCTGTAACAACCACATATGAAAATTCCATTTAGGGAGATTATACCTATTCCAAACAATACAATGCCAAACAACCTGAGGGGCAGAATCCTGTGTAAGCCAAGAGTATCCTTTAGCAATGGAATACTCTTTATCCAGACCCTCCCATTGACCATTCACATACCCAGCTTTAAGAACATCCTTAACCTCACATATTTTCCTCCAGGCCCAAGAACTATTAGCATTTGGAATGTAATCAAACCAAGAAGAAGACTTTAAGTAAATGTTCCCAATCCATTTGATCCAAAGATGATCTTGTTTACAAACAATCCACCAAACTAACTTACCAATAGCAGCAATGTTCCACTGATGACTATCAATTAAACCCAGACCACCAGACTCCTTACTCTTACAAAGAATATTCCATGAAACAAGAGGAGCTTTAGAGTACTTATCAGTCCCCTCCCAAAGAAAATTCCTGCATAGAGACTTAATCTTATCCATCACCCCATAGGAAGAACAAAAATTTGAGTCCAATGATTATGGATAACAGATAAAACAGATTTGACTAAGACAAGCCTGCCTGCATAAGAAATCTTCCTACTATTCCAACCTCTTATCCTCTTAACCATCCTCTCAACAATAATGTTGCAATCCATTTTATTAAGTCTCTTATGTGAAATACTCACCCCAAGATATTTAAAAGGCAAAGACCCTTTCCTAAAATCAGTTTCATGAAGAATATGATGAAGAATATCACTCTTGATACCATTGCAATAAAACTCAGATTTATCTGGATTGATTTGCAGGCCAGATGAAGTAGAAAATATCTTAAAAACTTCCATAACAGCAAAAATGGAAGTAATATCTCCTCTACTAAACATTAGAAGATCATCAGCAAACATCAAGTGGTTCAGTTTCAGAGACTTACATAAAGGATGATAATGGAAACCAGGAAACCTCTCAATAGTCTGCAACAACCTTTTCTAGTAGAAATATTTTACGAAATCTTTTCAGCAAATGTAAGTTTTAATTTAGAATTTAAAGTTTCGAGTCGAATTTAGAATTTCCGAGTTCGTATTTGGAATTTCCGCGAGATTCCATGAGAATCCCGTCTTAAGGCGAGTTTGACTTTTCTTGACTTTTAAGTCGTCTTTGACTTTTCTTGACTTTTAAGTCGTCTTTGACTTTTCTTGAATTTTAAGTCGTCTTTGACTTTCTTGACTTTTAAGTCGTCTTTGACTTTTCTTGAATTTTAAGTCGTCTTTGACTTTTCTTGACTTTTGAGCCGCCTTTGACTTTTGTTGACTTTTCCGACTCACCCTTTACTTATACTCCCTCATACTCCTTAACCTAATATTCATTCCACACAACTCAACTCTTCCTTCTTCTCTAAGAAACCATAAAACCTTGCCTCCATTTTCGATCCGTCTTTGAATCGCCGTATCTTCTTCGTTTCTTGTTGAAATTCTCGTAAGTTCGTCTCATTCTTCCCCTCTTGCCTTCCTATATCCGTATTGGTAATAAAATTACCGTCTTTCTCGCTTTTTAAATTATCCGTCTTTCTCAAGGTGAATGATATTCATCTTTTATTATCTAATTGTATGTAGGTGGAGACTAGGAAGGTTTAGAAACCGTTTAAAGACGCGCAAAGGTAACGGTGAAGGGTTACTCGATATCATTTACGTGTTTTATGTGTTTTCTAGGATAGAAACCGTGCTTAGATTATGGTTAGTAAATATAGGATTTGTATTATTGTTGATGGATGTTGTTTATTGAGTATTCATATGTGAATTGATGAGTTAGAATGATAATCGATAATTGTTGAATGTTGAACATGGATGAAACAAGCATTTTCGAGTACATGAGACCCCAGCCGGTCTTCCGGCAGCCGGTCAGACCACCGGCTGGGGCACCTGCTGTATATTTTGGCACTTTTACGTGATTTTGGGATTATGAGGTTGGGCTCAGCCGGTCGACCGGCAGCCGGTCAGACCACCGGCTGAGACCCCCCCTTCCTTCCTTTGTTTTTCAAAAGACCCATTGGTCCCAGCCGGTTGACCAGCAGCCGGTCAGCCTGACCGGCTGGGACACACTGAAGTTTTAAGTTGATTTTTGTGTGAGGTAATGGCCTGAGCCGGTGGACCGGCAGCCGGTCAGCCTGACCGGCTGGCACCTGCTGAGTGTTGTTTATATATGTTGTTTACGGTTTTCAT